>ML300645.1:7101-25556 GCA_005239495.1 Nicotiana undulata | reverse complement strand
ACCTGCGACCCGTGCGCTGACTCGATAGTGATAAGCTCCCCACGATAGTGAATCATACCTGCGGAAGGAGCCGCACCTGCGCAGGGAATTCAGCTGGTGCGAACCTCGCGCCTGCGGCTCATGGACCGCAGGTGCGGTCACACCAGTAAATTCCCACCAGCAGTTCAATGGCTGGTTTTTTAATCCCGGTTGGGGTCCGGGAGACCCCTGGGTCCACCCGAGCCCTCGACAAATTATACCAATAAGTCCCAAATAACATGACGGACTTGCTCGAGCTCTCAGAACACTAGAAACATCATTCAAACCAAGAATCACTCTCCAAAACCCCTTAGATCAAACTTAGGATTTCAAGAAAAATTTCAACGGCTCATCAATACGCCGAACGGGTCTACACTGCTCGGAATGACCCCAAATTTTGCGGACAAGTCATAAATGACTGTACGGAACTATTGCCAGTTCCGGAATTCCATTCGGACCATGATATCACGAGGTCCAATTCCAGGCTGAATTCCAAATCACATGAAATCCTGAATTCCAATTCAGGTGCCGAAATACTCCCGGGTCATCAGAAACCCGAGGCGAACACACTCCCAAGTCCGAAATCATCATCCGGAGCTGCTGGAGCTGTCAGAACTCGATTCCGAGGTCGTTTGCTCAAAATGCTGCTCGGAACCAAAATCAGCCAAATAGGCTAGCCTTCAGGAACCAAGTGTTCCTGAACTGGCCAAAACACTTCCGAATCTCGAACTACCGGCCCACACAAGTCATAAGGCACGAGTAGTCACTTTGGGAAGAGTCATTCATGGGAACGGAGTCCCAACACACGAAACGACCGGTTGGGTCCTTACAAAATATTTGCCAAAAAGAGAGATGCAACACGAAGACTTCCTAGGGGGTCACCCATCGTAGAACTACTCTCGACCAAGCACGCTTGACTTCGAAGTTCTGATGGGATCCGGTGCGTTATTACTGGTATGATCAAATCCGACATTCCTTGCACTCTAAATTCTCCTAATACCTTTCCTTCTTCTGCTTGAAGTGCGAAATTGTAAAACCTTAAACCGACATAACTTTACGCTCATTTATCCGTTTTACATGATTCCTCTTATGATTTTAATTATTTTTTGCCAGCAGAGGCATTGATCAATAACAAAAAATCCCGCTCAATGATAATATCACAACTAGAGGGCCCGTAAGGCCTAGCGACATGCCTATCGCATCAGGCCGCATGGAACGACGACATCGCCACTAAACGTTTTATGGGTGTTGCCTTCGAGGCAATGCATAATGACATGTCAGGCGCAACGTGTAATGTCCCGCAAGGCGGCGGTCAGTAATCGTGATTGTATATTATTTTCTTACTTCTTATTCATAAATCTAATTTTCTTCCTCAATTCACACGGCTTAATTATTATTTCATGTAAAATAAATATCGTTCGCACTTCTTAAAACTCGTTTATCAATTTGTCGCATCTACCGACCTATATACTTAAAGGAAGCAAGATAAAAGTTTTGCAAAAAGAGGGATGCAACACAAGGACTTCCCAGGAGGTCACCCATCCTAGTACTACTCTTGCCCAGGCACGCTTGACTTCGGAGTTACGATGGGATCCGGTGCGTTAGTGCTGGTATGATCGCATCTGACATTCCTTACACTCTAAATTCTCTTAATACCTTTCCTTTTTACGCTTCAAGTGCGTAAGTCTAAAACCTTAAACCGACATAACTTTATGCTCATTTATTTTTTTTACGCGATTCCTATTTTGATTTTAATTATTTTTTGCAAGTTTATGCATTGACTAATAACACAAAACCCCGCTCGATGATAATATCGCAGCTAGAGGGCCCGTAAGGCCTAGCGACATGCCTATCGCACCAGGCCGCATGGAAGGGCGACATCGCCACAGGCCGTTTTACGGATGTCGCCATCGAGGCCAAAGCGTAATGACACGTCAGGCGCAACGCGTCATAACCCGCAAGGCGGCGGCCAATAATCGTGAATGTATATTATTTCATTATTTGTTTTTTCATAAATCTAATTTCTTCGTCAATGCACACCGCTTAATTATTATTTCATGTAAAATAAATATGGTTCGCACTTCTGAAAATTCGTTTATCAATTTTTCGCATCTACCGACCTATAAACTAAAAAGAAGCAAGATAAAAGTGTTGCAAAAAGGGCGATGCAAGACGATGACTTCCTAAGGGGTCACCCATACTAGAACTACTCTCGCCCAGGCACGCTTAACTTCGAAGTTCTGATGGGATCTGGTGCGTTTGTGCTGGTATGATCGCATCCGACATTCCGTGCACTCTAAATTCTCTTAATACCTTTCCTCCTTCTGCTTCAAGTGCGAAAGTGTAAAACCTTAAGCCGACATAACTTTACGCTCATTTATCCGTTTTATGTGATTCCTCTTTTGATTTTAATTATTTTTCGCAAGCTGAGGAATTGACCAATAACAAAAAATCCCGCTCAATCATAATATCACAACTAGAGGGCCCATAAGGCCTATTGACATGCCTATCGCATTGGGCCGCATGGAATGACGACATCGCCACTAGACATTTTACGGGTGTCAGCTTCGAGGCCAAGGCGTAATGACACGTCAGGCGCAACGCGTAATGTCCCGCAAGGCGTCAGTCAGTAATCGTGATTGAATATTATTTTCTTATTTTTTTCATAAATCTAATTTTCTTCCTCAATTCACAAGGCGTAATTATTATTTCATGTAAAATAAATATCGTTCGCATTTCTTAAAACTCGTTTATCAATTTATCGCATATACCGACCTATATACTAAAAAGAAGCAAGATAAATTTTTTGCCAAAAAGAGGGATGCAACACGAGAACTTCCTAGGGGGTCACCCATCCTAGTACTACTCTCGCCCATGCACGCTTGACTTCGGAGTTCTGATGGGATCCGGTGCGTTAGTGCTGGTATGATCGCATCCGACATTCCTTGCACTCTAAATTCTCTTGATGCCTTTCCTCCTTCCGCTTCAAGTGCGAAAGTGTAAAACCTTAAGCCGACATAACTTTACGCTCATTTATCCGTTTTATGTGATTCCTCTTTTGATTTTAATTATTTTTCGCAAGCTGAGGAATTGACCAATAACAAAAAATCCCGCTCAATCATAATATCACAACTAGAGGGCCCATAAGGCCTATTGACATGCCTATCGCATTGGGCCGCATGGAATGACGACATCGCCACTAGACATTTTACGGGTGTCAGCTTCGAGGCCAAGGCGTAATGACACGTCAGGCGCAACGCGTAATGTCCCGCAAGGCGTCAGTCAGTAATCGTGATTGAATATTATTTTCTTATTTTTTTCATAAATCTAATTTTCTTCCTCAATTCACAAGGCGTAATTATTATTTCATGTAAAATAAATATCGTTCGCATTTCTTAAAACTCGTTTATCAATTTATCGCATATACCGACCTATATACTAAAAAGAAGCAAGATAAATTTTTTGCCAAAAAGAGGGATGCAACACGAGAACTTCCTAGGGGGTCACCCATCCTAGTACTACTCTCGCCCAAGCACGCTTAACTTCGGAGTTCTGATGGGATCCGGTGCGTTAGTGCTGGTATGATCGCATCCGACATTCCTTGCACTCTAAATTCTCTTTATATCTTTTCTCCTTCCGCTTCAAGTGCGAAAGTGTAAAACCTTAAACCGACATAACGTTACACTCATTTATTTGTTTTACGCGATTCCTCTTTTGATTTTAATTATTTTTCGCAAGTTTATGCATTTACCAATAACACAAAACCCTGCTCGATGATAATATCACAACTAGAGGGCCCGTAAGGACTAGCGACATGCCTATCGCACCGGGCCGTATGGAACAGCGACATCGCCACTGGACATTTTACGGGTGTCCCATCGAGGCCAAAGCGTAATGACTCGTCAAGCGCAACACGTAATGTCCCGCAAGGCGGCGACTAGTAATCGTGAATGTATATTATTTCATTATTATTTTTTTGATAAATCTAATTTTCTTCCTCAATGCACACCGCTTAATTATTATTTCATGTAAAATAAATATCAATCGCACTTCTTAAAACGCGATTATCAATTTGTCGCATCTACCGACCTATATACTAAAAAGAAGCAAGATAAAAGTTTTGCAAAAAGAGGGACGCAACACAAGGACTTCCCAGGGGGTCACCCATCCTAGTACTACTCTCGCCCAAGCACGCTTAACTTCGGAGTTCTGATGGGATCCGGTGCGTTAGTGCTGGTATGATCGCATCCGACATTCCTTGCACTCTAAATTCTCTTGATGCCTTTCCTCCTTCCGCTTCAAGTGCGAAACTGTAAAACCTTAAACCGACATAACTTTACCGTCATTTATCCGTTTTACGCGATTCCTCTTTTGATTTTAATTATTTTTCGCAAGTTTATGCATTGACCAATAACACAAAACCCCGCTCGATGATAATATCGCAACCCGTATGGCCTAGCGACACGCCTATCGCACCGGGCCGCATGGAACGACGACATCGCCACTGGACGTATTACGGGTGTCGCCTTCGAGGCCAAGGCGTAATGACACGCCAGGCGCAACGCGTAATGTCCCGCAAGGCGGCGGTCAGTAATCGTGATTGTATATTATTTCTTTATTTTTTCTCTCCATAAATCTAATTTTCTTCCTCAATTCACACGACTTAATTATTATTTCATGTAAAATAAATATCAAGTTGTCGCATCTACCAAACTCGTTACTAAAAGAAGCACCTATAAAAGTTTTGCCAAAAAGAGGGACGCAACACAAGGACTTCCCAGGGGGTCACCCATCCTAGTACTACTCTTGCCCAAGCACGTTTGACTTCGGAGCTCCGATGGGATCAAGTGCGTTAGTGCTGGTATGATCGAGTCCGACATTCCTTGCACCCTAAATTCTCTTAATACCTTTCCTCCTTCCGCTTCAAGTGCGAAAGTGTAAAACCTTAAACCGACATAACTTTACGCTCAATTATTTGTTTTACGCGATTCCTCTTTTGATTTTAATTATTTTTCGCAAGTTTATGCATTGACCATTAACACAAAAACCCGCTCGATGATAATATGACAACTAGAGGGCCCGTAAGGCCTAGCGACATGCCTATTGCACAGGGCCGCATGGAACGTTGACATCGCCACTGGACGTTTTACGGATGTCTCCATCGAGGCCAAAGCGTAATTACACGTCAGGCGCAACGCGTAATGTCTCGCAAGGAGGCATCCAGTAATCGTGAATGTATATTATTTCATTATTATTATTTTCATAAATCAAATTTTCTTCCTTAATGCACACCGCTTAATTATTATTTTATGTAAAATAAATATCGTTCGCACTTCTTAAAACTCGTTTATCAATTTGTCGCATCTACCGACCTATATACTAAAAAGAAGAAAGATACAAGTTTTGCAAAATGGGCGATGCAACACGAGGACTTCCTAAGGGGTCACCCATACTAGAACTACTCTCGCCCAGGCACGCTTAACTTCGAAGTTCTGATGGGATCCGGTGCGTTAGTGCTGGTATGATCGCATCCGACATTCCTTGCACTCTAAATTCTCTTGATGCCTTTCCTCCTTCCGCTTCAAGTGCGAAACTGTAAAACCTTAAACCGACATAACTTTACCGTCATTTATCCGTTTTACGCGATTCCTCTTTTGATTTTAATTATTTTTCGCAAGTTTATGCATTGACCAATAACACAAAACCCCGCTCGATGATAATATCGCAACCCGTATGGCCTAGCGACACGCCTATCGCACCGGGCCGCATGGAACGACGACATCGCCACTGGACGTATTACGGGTGTCGCCTTCGAGGCCAAGGCGTAATGACACGCCAGGCGCAACGCGTAATGTCCCGCAAGGCGGCGGTCAGTAATCGTGATTGTATATTATTTCTTTATTTTTTCTCTCCATAAATCTAATTTTCTTCCTCAATTCACACGACTTAATTATTATTTCATGTAAAATAAATATCAAGTTGTCGCATCTACCAAACTCGTTACTAAAAGAAGCACCTATAAAAGTTTTGCCAAAAAGAGGGATGCAACACGAGGACTTCCCAGGGGGTCACCCATCCTAGTACTACTCTCGCCCAAGCACGCTTAACTTCGGAGTTCTGATGGGATCCGGTGCGTTAGTGCTGGTATGATCGCATCCGACATTCCTTGCACTCTAAATTCTCTTGATGCCTTTCCTCCTTCCGCTTCAAGTGCGAAACTGTAAAACCTTAAACCGACATAACTTTACGCTCATTTATCCGTTTTACGTGATTCCTCTTTTGATTTTAATTATTTTTCGCAAGCTGAGGCATTGACCAATTACAAAAAATCCCGCTCAATGATAATATCACAACAAGAGGGCCCGTAAGGCCTAGCGACATGCCTATCGCATCGGGCCGCATGGAACGACGACATCACCACTAGACGTTTTATGGGTGTCGCCTTCGAGGACAAGGCGTAATGACACGTCAGGCGCAACGCGTAATGACACATCAGGCGCAACGCGTAATGTCCCGCAAGGCGGCGATCAGTAATCGTGATTGTATATTATTTTCTTACTTTGTTTTCATAAATCTAATTTTCTTCCTCAATTCACACGGCTTAATTATTATTTCATGTAAAATAAATATCGTTCGCACTTCTTAAAACTCGTTTATCAATTTGTCTCATCTACCGACCTATATACTAAAAAGAAGAAAGATAAAAGTTTTGCAAAAAGACGTATGCAACACGAGGACTTCCCAGGGGGTCACCCATCCTAGTACTACTCTTGCCCAAGCACGCTAGACTTCGGAGTTCTGATGGGATCCGGTGCGTTAGTGCTGGTATGATCGCATCCGACATTCCTTACACTCTAAATTCTCTTAATACCTTTCCTCCTTCAGCTTCAAGTGCGAAAGTCTAAAACCTTAAACCGACATAACTTTACGCTCATTTATTTGTTTTACACGATTCCTCTTTTGATTTTAATTATTTTTTGCTAGTTTATGCATTGAATAATAACACAAAACCCCGTTCGATGATAATATCGCAACTAGAGGGCCTGTAAGGCCTAGCGACATGCCAATCGCACCGGGCCGCATGGAATGGCGACATCGCCACTGGACAATTTACGGGTGTCGCCATCGAGGCCAAAGCGTAATGACACATCAGGCGCAACGCGTAATGTCCCACAAGGCGGCGCCCAGTAATCGTGATTGTATATTATTTCATTATTTTTTTTTCATAAATCTAATTTTCTTCCTCAATTCACACGACTCAATTATTATTTCATGTAAAACAAATATTGTTCGCACTTCTTAAAACTCGTTTATCAATTTGTCGCATCTACCGACCTATATACTAAAAAGAAGCAAGATAAAATATTTTCCAAAAAGAGAGATGCAACACGAAGACTTCCTTCGGGGTCACCCATCCTAGAACTACTCTCGACCAAGCACACTTGACTTCGGAGTTCTTATGGGATCCGGTGCGTTAGTACTGGTATGATCGAATCCGACATTCCTTGCACTCTAAATTCTCCTAATACCTTTCATTCTTCTGCTTCAAGTGCGAAAGTGTAAAACCTTAAACCGACATAACTTTATGCTCATTTATCCGTTTTACATGATTCCTCTTATGATTTTAATTATTTTTTGCAAGCTGAGGCATTGACCAATAAAAAGAATCCCGCTCAATGATAATATCACAACAAGAGGGCCCGTAAGGCCTAGCGACATTCCTATCGCATCGGGCCGCATGGAACGACGACATCGCCACTAAACGTTTTACGGGTGTCACCTTCGAGGCCAAAGCGTAATGACATGTCAGGCGCAACGCGTAATGACACATCAGGCGCAACGTGTAATGTCCCGCAAGGCGGCAATCAGTAATCGTGATTGTATATTATTTTCTTACTTTTTTTTCATAAATCTAATTTTCTTCCTCAATTCACATGGCTTAATTATTATTTCATGTAAAATAAATATCGTTCGCACTTCTTAAAACTCGTTTATCAATTTGTCGCATCTACCGACCTATATACTAAAAAGAAGCAAGATAAAAGTTTTGCAAAAAGAGGGATGCAACACGAGGACTTCCCAGGGGGTAACCCATCCTAGTACTACTCTTGCCCAAGCACGCTTGACTTCGGAGTTCCGATGGGATCCGGTGCGTTAGTGCTGGTATGATCGCATCCGACATTCCTTACACTCTAAATTCTCTTAATACCTTTCCTCCTTCCGTTTCAAGTGCGAAAGTCAAAAACCTTAAAGCGACATAACTTTACGCTCATTTATTTGTTTTATGCGATTTCTCTTTTGATTTTAATGACTTTTTGCAAGTTTATGCATTTACCAATTACCCAAAACCCCGCTCGATGATAATATTGCAACTAGAGGGCCCGTAAGGCCTAGAGACATGCCTATCGCACCGGGCCGCATGGAACGGCGACATCGCCACAGGACGTTTTACGGATGTCGCCATCGAGGCTAAAGCATAATGACACGTTAGGCGCAACGCGTAATGTCCCGCAAGACGGCGGCCAGTAATCGTGAATGTATATTATTTCATTTTTTCCCCATAAATCTAGTGTTCTTCCTCAATGCACACCGCTTAATTATTATTTCATGTAAAATAAATATCGTTCGCACTTCTTAAAACTCGTTTATCAATTTGTCGCATCTACCGACCTATATACTAAAAAGAAGCAAGATAAAAGTTTTGCCAAAAAGAGGGATGCAACACGAGAACTTCCCAGGGGGTCACCCATCCTAGTACTTCTCTCTCCCATGCACGCTTGACTTCGGAGTTCTGATGGGATCCGGTGCGTTAGTGCTGGTATGATCGCATACGACATTCCTTGCACTCTAAATTCTCTTAATACCTTTCCTCCTTCTGCTTCAAGGGCAAAAGTGTAAAACCTTAAACCGACATAACTTTACGCTCATTTATTTGTTTTACGCGATTCCTCTTTTGATTTTAATTATTTTTTGCAAGTTTATGCATTTACCAATAACACAAAACCCCACTCGATGATAATATCGCAACTAGAGGGCCCGTAAGGACTAGCGACATGCCTATCGCACCGGGCCGCATGGAACGGCGACATCGCCACTGGACGTTTTACGGGTGTCGCCATCGAGGCCAAAGCGTAATGACTCGTCAGGCGCAACACGTAATATCCCGCAAGGTGGCGGCCAGTAATCGTGATTGTATATTATTTCATTATTTTTTTTCATAAATCTATTTTTCTTCCTCAATTCACACGGCTTAATCATTATTTAATGTAAAATAAATATCGTTCGCACTTCTTAAAACTCGTTTATCAATTTGTAGCATCTACCGACCTATATACTAAATAGAAGCAAGATAAAAGATTTTCCAAAAAGAGGGATGCAACACGAGGACGTCCCAGGGAGTCACACATCTTAGAACTACTCTCGCCCAAGCACGCTTAACTTCAGAGTTCTGATGGGAGTCGGTGCGTAAGTGCTGGTATGATCGCATCCGACATTACTTGCACTATAAATTCTCTTAATACCTTTCCTCCTTCCACTTCAAGTGCGAAAGTATAAAACCTTAAGCCGACTTAACTTTACACTCATTTATCCGTTTTACGTGATTCCTCTTATAAATTTTAATTATTTTTCGCAAGCTGAGGCATTGACCAATAACAAAAAATCCCTCTCAATGATAATATCACAACTAGAGGGCCCGTAAGGCCTAGCAACATGCCTATCGCATCGGGCCGCATGGAACGACGACATCGCCATTAGATGTTTTACGGGTGTCGCCTTCGAGGCCAAGGCGTAATGACACGTCAGGCGCAACGCGTAATGACACATCAGGCGCAACACGTAATGTCCCGCAAGGCGGCGGTTAGTAATAAAGATTGTATATTATTTTCTTACTTTTTTTTCATAAATCTAATTTTCTGCCTCAATTCACACGGCTTATTTATTATTTCATGTAAAATAGATATCGTTCGCACTTCTTAAAAATCATTTATCAATTTGTCGCATCTACCGCCCTATATACTAAAAAGAAGCAAGATAAAAGTTTTGCAAAAAGAGGGATGCAATACGAGGACTTCCTAGGGGGTCACCCATCCTAGTACTACTCTTGCCCAAGCTTGACTTCGGAGTTTCGATGGGATCCGGTGCGTTAGTGCTGGTATGATCACATCCGACCTTCCTTCCACTCTAAATTCTCTTAATACCTTTCCTCTTTCCGCTTCAAGTGCGAAAGTGTAAAACCTTAAACCGACATAACGTTACGCTCATATATTTGTTTTACGAGATTCCTTTTTTGATTTTAATTATTTTTTGCAAGTTTATTCATTGAACAATAACACAAAACCCCGCTCGATGATAATATCGCAACTAGAGGTCCTGTAAGGCCTAGCGACATGCCTATCGCACCGGGCCGCATGGAACGGCGATATCGCCACTGGACGTTTTACGGGTGTCACCATCGAGGCCAAAGCGTAATGACACGTCAGGCGCAACGCGTAATGTCCCGCAAGGCCNGCCGCATGGAACGACGACATCGCCACTGGACGTATTACGGGTGTCGCCTTCGAGGCCAAGGCGTAATGACACGCCAGGCGCAACGCGTAATGTCCCGCAAGGCGGCGGTCAGTAATCGTGATTGTATATTATTTCTTTATTTTTTCTCTCCATAAATCTAATTTTCTTCCTCAATTCACACGACTTAATTATTATTTCATGTAAAATAAATATTGTTCGCACTTTTTAAAACTCGTTTATTAATTTGTCGCATCTACCTACCTATATACTAAAACGAAGCAAGATAAAATATTTTTCAAAAAGAGAGATGCAACACGAACACTTCCTAAGGGGTCACCCATCCTAGAGTTACTCTCGACCAAGCACCTAGGTCACCCATCCTAGAACTACTCTCGACCAAGCACGCTTGACTTCGGAGTTCTGATGGGATCTGGTGCGTTAGTGTTGGTATGATCGCATCTGACATTCCTTGCACTCTAAATTCTCCTAATACCTTTCCTTCTTCTGCTTCAAGTGCGAAAGTGTAAAACCTTAAACCGACATAACTTTATGCTCATTTATCCGTTTTACGTGATTCCTCTTATGATTTTAATTAATTTTCGCAAGTTGAGGCATTGACCAATAACAAAAAATCCCGCTCAATGATAATATCACAATTAGAGGGGCCGTAAGGCCTAGCGACATGCCTATCTCATCGGGCCTCATGGAACGACGACATCGCTATTAGACGTTTTACGGGTGTCGCCTTAGAGGCCAAGGCGTAATGACAAGTAAGGCGCAACGCGTAATGAAACATCAGGCGCAACGCGTAATGTCCCGCAAGGCCGCGGTCAGTTATCGTGATTGTATATTATTTTCTTACTTTTTTTCCATAAATCTAATTTTCTTCCTCAATTCACACGACTTAATTATTATTTCATGTAAAATAAATATCAAGTTGTCGCATCTACCAAACTCGTTACTAAAAGAAGCACCTATAAAAGTTTTGCCAAAAAGAGGGATGCAACACGAGGACTTCCCAGGGGGTCACCCATCCTAGTACTACTCTCGCCCAAGCACGCTTAACTTCGGAGTTCTGATGGGATCCGGTGCGTTAGTGCTGGTATGATCGCATCCGACATTCCTTGCACTCTAAATTCTCTTGATGCCTTTCCTCCTTCCGCTTCAAGTGCGAAACTGTAAAACCTTAAACCGACATAACTTTACCGTCATTTATCCGTTTTACGCGATTCCTCTTTTGATTTTAATTATTTTTCGCAAGTTTATGCATTGACCAATAACACAAAACCCCGCTCGATGATAATATCGCAACCCGTATGGCCTAGCGACACGCCTATCGCACCGGGCCGCATGGAACGACGACATCGCCACTGGACGTATTACGGGTGTCGCCTTCGAGGCCAAGGCGTAATGACACGCCAGGCGCAACGCGTAATGTCCCG
Source organism: Nicotiana undulata (assembly GCA_005239495.1). NCBI lineage: Eukaryota > Viridiplantae > Streptophyta > Magnoliopsida > Solanales > Solanaceae > Nicotiana > Nicotiana undulata. The sequence continues at coordinate 13,587 of ML300645.1, read as the reverse complement.
CAAGGCGGCGGTCAGTAATCGTGATTGTATATTATTTCTTTATTTTTTCTCTCCATAAATCTAATTTTCTTCCTCAATTCACACGACTATCGTTCGCACTTCTTAAAACTCGTTTATCAATTTGTCGCATCTACCGACCTATATACTAAAAGGAAGCAAGATAAAAGTTTTGCAAAAAGAGGGATGCAACACGAGGACTTCCCAAGGGGTCACCAATCCTAGTACTACTCTTTCCCAAGCACGCTTGACTTCGGAGTTCCGATGGGATCCGGTGCGTTAGTGCTGGTATGATCGCATCCGACATTCCTTACACTCTAAATTCTCTTAATACCTTTCCTCCTTCCGCTTCAAGTGCGAAAGTGTAAAACCTTAAACCGACATAACTTTACGCTCATTTATTTGTTTACGCGATTCCTCTTTCGATTTTAATTATTTTTTGCAAGTTTATGCATTTACCAATAACACAAAACCCCGCTTGATGATAATATCGCAACTAGAGGGCCCGTAAGGACTAGCGACATGCTTATCGCACCGGGCCGCCATTGAGGACAAAGTGTAATGACACGTCAGGCGCAACACATAATGTTCTGCAAGGCGGCGGCCAGTAATTGTGATTGTATATTATTTCATTATTATGTGATTTCATAAATCTAATTGTAACGACCCGGCCGGTCGTTACGTAGAACTTGTATTATAATTACTATCATTGCCTTGTCATAGGTTGCTATTACTGCATTTGAGGTATTACAGTTGATAGGCTTGAAATCGAATGGTTGCAGTGAGAGTTCAGTCAATTAGCCTTTTAAAATAGCCTTAAAATGGGAAAAGTCAACTGAGAGTTGACTTATTGGTAAACAACCTCGGAATGCGGATTTTATGGCTCGGATAGCTTTGTTAAGTGATTTGGGACTTAGGAGTGTGTTCAGAATAATTTTGTGATGTCCGCTGTAGAATTAGGCTTGAATTGGCGGAAGTTAGTTTTTGGCGATTCCGGACGGCAGTCAAAAATAGGCTATCGGGGACGGAATGGAATTACGACAGTTGAAACAAGTTCGTAATGTCATTTTGGACTTGTCTGCAAAATTTCAGGTCAATCGGAGTTGATTTGGATAGTTTCGGCATCATTGGTGAATTTTAGAAATATCAAAGTTCTTAGGCTTGAATCCGATGCAAATTTGGAGTTTTGATGTTAGTTTTGGTGTTTTGAGAGTGAAACTAAGTTTGAATGATGTTATGGGACGTGTTGGTAAGTTTGGTTGGGGTCCCGAGGGGCTCGGGATTGATTCGGTTGGTTAACGGACTCGTTGGAAATTAAGAACATTGCTGGTTTTCTGGTGTTTCTGCACAGGGAATTAACCCTATGCGTTCGCGGAAGGGGGCCGCGTTCGCATAGGGGAAATGGGAGATGGGGGATTTTGGTCTATGCGTTCGCAACTGGGCAGGTGCGAATGCGGAGAGGAATTTTCCAGTGCATCGCGAACGCGAGGCTACTGGTGCGTTCGCGTAGGGTTATTTCACTCGAGGGGCCCCCATGCCATTTGGTCTATGCGTTCGCGGGCCTGGGGATGCGAACGCGAAGGGTCGTCCAGGAAAGGCAGTGCGAACGCGGCGCGTTGACCGCGAACGCGAAGGGAAAAGGAGGTTGGTCAACACGAACGCGGCCCGTTGACCTCGAACGCGAAGAGTATTGACCTGGGCATTAAATAATTAAACCCTCCGCGACTTAAACTTTATTTCCACCATTTTTGTACAGACTAAGAGCTTTGGGGGCGGTTTTTGAAGAGGGAAATCCTTGTTCTTCATAGAGGTAAGTGTTCTAATCATTAAAACTCGTTTATGGGTGATTATAGACGGTAACCTCAGCCTTTAATTCATGAAAAACAGTAGCAAAATAGGATTTTGGGGCATGAGATTATGAGACCTTCAAGGGTCGATTTGAGGGGTCAAACGAACTCCGATTTTGGTGTTCTTTATATGTACGGAATCATGAGAAGATGAAGAACACTTTTCTGTAAAAATTTCTGAGCTTCGGGACGCGGGCCCGGGGGTCGGATTTTGACCGAATTCGGATTTTGAGCTAATTTCGATATTTTTTAATTGGAATTTATTCCTTCATCATATATTGATGATAAAAATCTGAACTTGGTAGATTTGGAGCCTTCGGAGGTTGATTCGAGAGGCAAGGGCATTGCGAAATAGTTTACGGGCTAGTTTTGAGGTAAGTAATGTCTTGAAATCCTGTCCTGAGGGTATGAAACCCCGGACTATGCACCCTTCACGGGTTTTGGAATACAAAGATTGAAACTTGGGAAATATATTCCCTATTTAGGAAAATATTGAGTTGCGAAACCAATTTTTAAGCCTATGATTAATTATTATTTATGTATTATGATATCTTTTGGGTCGTAAGCCGTGATTGGGGCCTAGTGCCGATCTTTTTACCCCTTGGGGGACTATTTTACTGTGTTTCCTCACTTGATATGTTGTGAACTACACTCAGTCTTTTCCTGATAAATGGTTTTGACACTCAGAGTATTTTGATACAATTATTGAAAAATGAAACTGTGTTTTGGGTCGAGAACCCGGTTTGTTTATGGCCTAAAGGCTAATTGAAAGTGTCTGACTGAGTGATGTGAGCAAATGACGTTCGAGAATCGTTCAGACGGATTCAAGGTTATATGTAGCGATCGAGGATCTTCAAGGTGTGAGAAGGGCTAGAACTGAGATTGCGGGGAAGGTGTCAAGGTTGTGGTGTATTTTCATTATCATGGATTCTATCCATCAGTATCAGGAAAGTGAAGGTAATGACTTTAAATTTGCAAGAAGTCTCTTCAGGGTAAGTATTTCTAATGTGGTACATTTTGGGATAATTGAGGGAGTATTCAGCGGCTTATGAGCCTTAGACGGTATATTTTTATGCTCGGGTTTCGTGCGGTGAGCCGGGATTGAGAATTGCGGTATGGCAAGAAGAAGTATTAATTCAAAGGTAAGTCAGAAGGAACTTGGATAAATAGGACTGCTTGGTAGTAGGTCAGATCGGTATGATAAGGAATATGGTTGGTTCTTTAGGTGTTTATAGGGTAATGAGTTGTTACAGGTATTTCTTAGCAATTCTCTTAGAATTTTATGGCATGCGTAGCTTGATTGAGTTAGAAGGATTCAGTCCTGGCAGTTTGGTGTTGTACAAATGTGATTCGGGAGTTCTTGATGATTTCTACCACGGTTACAGATGTATATTTTCTACTGGCGTGAGGGCCATGTGATGTATAGTATTTTGGCTTCTAAATGGGATAAATGGAAAATTCTTGGCTAGTTGGGTACGTAGTTGTTTGTGGCTACGAAGGGAGGTGAAGTTCTCATATTTATCATAAGATGCATGGCGTATGCAGTATTTTGTGTATAGTGGAGAGTGGCATATGTGAGGTCACGGTTCAGTTTTGGAAGGAAGGTCAGAACTGGCAGTTTCAGATGATTAGGTAAAGGATACCACTATTGGGTGGCTGGATGAGAGTATACATTCATAAAGGACAATGTGTATGGCAATGTGTTTGAATAAGGATGCTTCATTGGTGTTACGACGCTCTCTTGTTGGATCGACTGCTGGTATTCAAGGTTTCTTGGTGACACAAAGGAATTATGGGGGTATCCCTCGTGGAATGATGAAGTATTAGGGGCGTGTTATATGTTTGAGTGGTAGAAATGGGATCAGATATGGTAATTGGTGCGCCTCATGGGTTTTGAGACTGGGAGTTTTCATGAACAGATTATTTTTGTAGTTGTGAACTACGAGGATGCGAGCAAAGCTAGTCAGGTGTTAGTATATGTCATGATTCAGTCGTTATGAACGTTCAGAGAGTTATCTACCTATTATGGGTGACCAGAGTTGACTTAGAGTTATTGGTAGGACAGTATGGGTGTTGCAGGATTGAGACGTATTGGTTATGTTCTTTCTGGTTCGGGTGGCATGGTATCGTCCGATTTTCCCGTGGTTATGGCAATGCACTTTGAGTAATTGATGTATAATTTCATATGGTTATTGATTTTGATCAAGGTGTCTTGGAGTATGTCATGTGGTCCAGCGGTTGGATGGGATCACACTTTGCAGCTCAGTTAGGTAGAGGTATGATCCTTGGTGTCGGATTTGTGTCATATGGTTTCACTATGTGTATCAGGCTTTTAGCATGATGTGGTAATGGCAAGAGAAATGGCAGGATAGTCCTCTCGTGTGAGTCTTCACTATTTTATGAATTGAACTCTTGGGGTGTTGTTATTGAGTGCACGAGTTGCACAAGTTATGGCTCTGGATGGTATTGATGCTGATCGGGCGAATGGTTGCTAATTTCTACGTGTTTCTTTCATCATCGACACCATACGAAGGTGTTAAAGCAAGGCTTTGTTTGATAAGAGATTATTTACCGGTGTTGGGTTATTATGAGTAGCGATTGGGATTAGGAGTCATCGCTATGAGTGTTGAGTCATGCGGTATATTATGTGATTTCATAAATCTAATTGTAACGACCCGACCAGTCGTTACATAGAACTTGTATTATAATTACTGTTATTGCCTTGTCATAGGTTGGTATTACTGTATTTGAGGTATTAGAGTTGATAGGCTTGAAATCGAATGGTTGCAGTGAGAGTTCAGTCAATTAGCCTTTAAAATAGCCTTAAAATGGGAAAAGTCAACTAAGAGTTGACTTATTGGTAAACGATCTCGGAATACGGATTTTATGGCTCGGATAGCTTCGTTAGGTGATTTGGGACTTAGGAGTGTGTTCAGAATAATTTTGTGATGTCCGGTGTAAAATTAGGCTTGAATTGGCAGAAGTTAGTTTTTGGCGATTCCAGACGGCAGTGGAAAATAGGCTATCGGGGTCGGAATGGAATTCCGACAGTTTCAGCAAGTTAGTAATGTCATTTTGGACTTGTCTTCAAAATTTCAGGTCAATCGGAGTTGATTTGGATAGTTTCGGCATCATTGGTGAAATTTAGAAATATCAAAGTTCTTAGGCTTGAATCCGATGTAAATTTGGGGGTTTGATGTTAGTTTTTGTGTTTTGAGAGTGCAACTAAGTTTGAATGATGTTATGGGACGTTTCGGTAAGTTTGGTTGGGGTCACGAGGGTCTCGGGATTGATTTCGGTTGGTTAACGGACTCGTTGGGAATTGAAAACACTGCTGGTTTTCTGGTGTTTCTGCATAGGGAATTAACCCTATGCGTTCACGGAAGGGGGCCGCGTTCGCATAGGGGAAATGGGAGCTGGGGGATTTTTGTCTATGCGTTCGCGACTGGGCAGCTGCGAACGCGGAGAGGAATTTGCAAGTGCATCGCGAACGCGGGGCTACTGGTGCGTTCGCGTAGGGTTATTTCACTCGAGGGCCCCCTAGGCCATTTGGTCTATGCGTTCGCGGGCCTGGGGATGCGAACGCGAAGGGTCGTCTGGGAAAGGCAGTGCGAACGCGGCGCGTTGACCGCGAACTCGAAGGGCAAAGGAGGTTGGTCAACGCGAACGCGGCCCGTTGACCGCGAACGCGAAGAGTATTGACCTGGGCATTAAATAATTAAACCCTCCGCGACTTAAACCTTATTTCCACCATTTTTGTACGGACTAAGAACTTTGGGGGCGATTTTTGAAGAGGGAAATCCTTGTTCTTCATAGAGGTAAGTGTTCTAATCATTAAAACTCGTTTATGGGTGATTATAGACCGTAATCTCAGCCTTTAATTCATGAAAAACAGTAGAAAAATAGGATTTTGGGGCATGAGATTATGAGACCTTCAAGGGTCGATTTGAGGGGTCAAACGAACTCTGATTTTGGTGTTCTTTATATGTACGGAATTGTGAGAAGATGAAGAACACTTTTTTATAAAAATTTCTAGTTTCGGGACGCGGGCCTGGGGGTCGGGTTTTGACCGAATTCGGATTTTGAGCTTTTTTCGATATTTTCCAATTGGAATTTATTCCTTAAGCATATATTGATGATAAAAATATGAACTTGGTAGATTTGGAGCCTTCGGAGGTTGATTCGAGAGGCAAGCGCATTGCGGAATAGTTTTCGGGCTAGTTTTGAGGTAAGTAATGTCTTGAAATCCTGTCCTGAGGGTATGAAACCCTGGACTATGCACCCTTCACGGGTTTTGGAATACAAAGATTGAAACTTGGGAAATATATTCCCTACTTAGGCAACTATTGAGTTGCGAAACCAATTTTTAAGCCTTTGCTTAATTAGTATTTATGTATTATGATATGTTTTGGGCTGTAAGCCGTTTTTGGGGCCTAGTGCCGATCTGTTTACCCCTTGGGGGACTGTTTTACTGTGTTTCCTCACTTGATATATTGTGAACTACACTCTGTCTTTTCCTGATAAATGGTTTTGACACTCAGAGTATTTTGATACTATTTATTGAAAAATGAAACACTGTTTTGGGTCGAGAACCCGGTTTGTTTATGGCCTAAGGGCTAATTGAAAGTGTCTGACTGAGTGA
>ML300642.1:36472-66927 GCA_005239495.1 Nicotiana undulata | reverse complement strand
TTATGTCACTTAAATTGGAAAAACTCCCTTATTACCCTTTGGGGAAAAAGGAGGTGTGACAAGTTGCACATCAGATAACAGCAAAACAACAGATTTTTGTAACTGTAAAACACCTCGTGACCTATCTGAAACTCACTCGATCCCTCGGGGCTCTAAACAAAACATGCACGCAAGTCTAAAAATATCATAAGGACTTGCTCTTGTGATCAAGTCATGAAAATAGCATGTAAAACTATGAATTAAACATCAAAACTCATCATTTTTCTCAAGAACACTTAAAGTTCATTATTTCTCAACTGAACGTCCAAATCACGTCAAATAAACTCCGTTTTCACCAAATTTCATAGTTAGCACTTAAATACTATGAGCAATTTGTACCGGGCTCCAGAACCAACATACGGGCCCGATACCAATGGTTTCAAACATTAATTCTTTTCTTTATTTCATTAATATTTCAGCAAAATAATTTGTTTCAAAAATTGATTTCTAAGGCTTGGGACCTCGGAATTCATTTCCGGGCATACACCCAAGTCCCATATTTTACTGCAGACCTCCCGGGATCGTCGGAACACAGATCCGAGTCCGTTTTCTCAAAATGTTGACCAAAGTCAACTATAATCAAATTTTAACTCTAGAAATTACTGTTCCTCATATTTTCACATAAAAGGTTTCCAGTTTCACGCCCGGACTGCGCACGCAAACTGAGGTATTTAAAATTAATATTTTTATGGCTAATAAGCCTAGAACGGAGTCTAAATTCATAAAATGACCTCTTGGGTCATCACAATGACTTCATGACAGGTCGAGGTAAAAAATCAAAGGCTCAATTCGTTTCTTGTCATTTCACTCGAAAAAAAGATGGGACTATTTGTATACGGTTAAATTCAGGCCCGATTTACTATTTGACCGAGACAAGAAGGTTGCATCGGAGGTCAACCTCATTACAGAACATATTAAATAACGAGGATAAGGTACCGAGTTTAGAATCGAGGTACCTGTCTTGATCGAGGATAGTAGCGATTGAAGCCAAATGAGACATACATCAAGCAAGATCTATCGTAGCACAATAACATAAAGACAAGATATCCGTGACGGGTCAAGGATCATGGCGTAAATCTCGAAACGGATCAAAATAGAAATGGTTAATTAGCTAATCATGAGATTTCATTCTGTAATTAGAGTTATACAATAAGTTGAATTCCTCTATTATATAAAGGGGAGTTCTATTCATTTTTAAGACACTTTGTTCACATATATCAAAGCAATATACATCTCTCTCTCGTTTACATTCTTGTTCATCAGCTTATTATATTTATATATTGTTCTTGCACCAATCAGTTCGAGGGCACTCTAACTCTAGGGCTTCTGTTCAAACACTGGTTCATTTTACTTTACCTATTGGTTACTATTATTAATCTTCTTATTTTTCAGTTGGTTTTAAGTGAAATCACATATCCTTAAAAACACATTATAAGTTTAATTGTTATCCAATTTTTTGAGGTAAACATGATGCTACCCCAAACTTACCGTAGGTAATATATACCCAAGAAACGTCTTTTATAGGGGATACACTACTTTGGAGGTGAGGAAAACAAGAGGAGCAAATACGAAATTGGGCGACGAGTTTCTATTTTTCTTCCATTTTCTTAGATAGTTTATGAAATTTTATGATTGTTTTGAGATGAACTCTAGTCGTGGATAATTTCTCTATCATCGTGTTGTGGATAGCCATGAATATTGACGTTTATTGATTATTTCTCTTTTAATAAAATTGCCATCATATGGTTATTTATTTAATTTTGCACATAATTGTTGTAATATTTGGCCGACAGTTAAGTTCTTCATACTATCAAGGTTATGCTTGGTAAAACAGTTTTTATTTTAAAGAAGTCAGCACTAGGGTTAAGGTGCAGATTTATTTTAAGTCAGGAATATACCTAGTCACCTCGCTTAACTACATGTCGTGACCTCTGAGTGTTCATAATAGATTAATTTCTTAATGATATAGGTGTTAATATACGAGTAGCATTTCAGAAAAATACTACAAGTCTAATTTGGCAAATTAGTTGTAACGACCCAACCGGTCGTTTCGGGAATTTAAGCTCCGTCCGGTGGCGTAAGGTCTTGGACAGCTTCACATTATGTATATCGACCTGTGTGCGTAGTTAGATTCAGTTACCGGATAATCCGGAGTCGAATTGGAGGAAACATTTCAGTTTTGGAAGCTTAAGTGATAAAAGTTGACCAGAGGTTTGACTTTTGTGTAAACGACCTCAAAATGAGTTTTGGTTAATGCCAACAGCTTTGTATGATGATTTTGGACTTAGGCGTGCGTCCGGAATTGGTTTTGGAGGTCCATAGAGTGATTTGAGGTAAATTGGCGAAAGTTAGAATTTCGGCGTTTCCGGCCGATAGGTGAAATTTTGATGTCGGGCTCAGAATGGAATTACGAGAGTGTCTATAAGTCCATTGTGTCATTTATTACTTGTCTACAAAATTTCACATCATTCCGGGTGGAATTGATGGGTTTCGACGCGAGTCTTGATATTTAATGTTTTATAAATTCCCAAGTTTGATTTTTTGTTTGATTCGTTGTTTTAGTGTTGTTTTTATGTGTTTTGAAACCTCAAGCGAGTCCGTGTTAGGTTATATGACTTGTTTAGGTGATTAGACGGGGTCCCGGGGGCCTCGGGTGCATTTCGGATGGGCTTCGGGCCATTTTCTCTCATTTTTGAACTGCTGTTTCTGGTGTCTGTTGGCCTCTTCTGCGACCGCGTAGCCCAAGCCGCGATCGCGTAGTGTCCTATTTCCCCGCCCATTTTTCCTTCATCGCGATCGCAGTGACTCTTTTGCGATCGCGATGTGTCCCTGCTGGTCGCCCAAACTTTGTTTGTAGCGTTCGCATTCTTCAGTACGCGATCACGAAGCTTCCTGTTCTCCTTCTCCGTGATTGCGAACTCCTTGTCGCGTTCGCGATGAACAACCTAGGAAGCTTTCCTCTTTCTTCTTCGCGATCGCAAATAATTTTCCGCGATCACGATTTATTACACGCCCGGGCAGAATATAAGTTTCCAAAAACGAGGGCTAAGCCATTTTAATCATATTTTGACGTCTAGAACTCGGTTTTGGGCGATTCTTTGAGAGTTTTTCACACAAATAAAATGGGTAAGTGTTCTTCCACTATAATTAATTATATTTCGTGAATTAGTTCTTGTTTTTATCATTTAATTTGTATTTTTGGTTGAGGGAATTGTGGGTTTTGAAAGAAAACTTGTAAGAGGAAATTTCATGATTTGAAAGACCAAATGACATCGGAATTTGATAAATTTAGTATGGGTGAACTCATGTTGGAATGGGTAATCGGAATTTGTAAAATTTGTCGGGTTCCGAGGTGCGAGCCTGGGGGTCGACCTTTGGGTCAATTTTTATAAATTTGTAAAGATTGAAACTTTATTATTCGGAATCATTCTTTATACGTGCTATGTGTGTTTTGAAGTTGTTTTAGTTGATTTTGAGCCGTCCGGAGGACTTTCCGCCCGAGAAGTTCACTTTAGAGTATCCGGTTGTCGTCTTTGAGGTAAGTATCTTGCCTAACCTTGTGTGGGGGAACTACCCCTAGGATTGAGTCTTCCTTGTTGATTGTGGTCCGTGTATGCGAGGTGACGAGTGCGTACTCGGACTTATTTGCTAGTAGATTACCCTTTTAAGACTCGTAGGTCCTTATGCTACTTGTGAATGAGTTGTCATCGTTACATTTGAATCCTTGGTGGCTAATTTCATCCCTTCCTGCTTAAATTGGAATTACTTGCTTTTGGATTCCTTTCGTTGGCTATTCGATCTTACTTGACTTAACTGAGTATTTTACCTTCTTTATTAGTATGCTATATTTACTTCATAAATTGCCTAATTGACTAGAATTAGTATTACTTGCCCTATAATTATTTAGCAGTAATTGGAATATCTTTACGTTGGTGTCAAACATGCCCATGAGTCGTATATTATGATTTATATGATTTTCCCTTAAGTGCTACTTAGGTTTAGTTAGATAATTTTCCATGTTGATGGTATTTCCTTGGTGTTGCCTATCACTGAGCATGGTTCAAGCTGAGTTAATTCTGTGAAGCTAATTATCTAGGTGAGATTGGTTGTAGCTGCTTCCCTTGCCGGGATGATTTCGTTTCTGTGGTTGTGAACTTGAATTTATAGAATCATTGCTACATTTGCCTTGTTTTCCCCTCGTTATGCTGCTTCTCCTTGTGCTTGGCATTCCTTTCAGTGGCTACTTCTTATGAGTGAGTTTTTACCATTTTTGTGATTCAAGTCTTTGTATTGATTTGCTCATCGCACCTTGCGTTCTGTCTTTGCTGCTTTTGCGCTTGTTGTTGCATTGTATGTTGTTTCTGTCGCATTCTGGTTGTTTTCCTCAGTGGCTGCATTACATATTTAAATTGGGACTACGGACTGAGATCCGGGAACTTTTCCCCTGTACTGCATTGCATATTTAAATCGGGACTACGAACTGAGATCCGGGAGCTTTCCCCCTGTACTGCATCGCATATTTAAATTAGGACTACCGACTGAGATCCAGGAGCTTTCCCCCTGTACTGCATTGCATATTGAATTTGGGACTACGGACTGAGATCCGGGAGCTTTCCCCCTGTACTGCATCGCATATTTAAATAGGGACTACCGACGAGATTCCAGGAGCTTTTCCCCTGTACTGCATTGCATGACAAATTTTAGTTACGGACGGAGTTCCGGTGGTTTTATCATTGAGGAGATTTGGATCGAAAGATATACATATATATATATATATATATATATATTGAAATGTATAGCTGAAAAGCAATTATCTCCAGGAAAAGTTATGTCTGAAGGACTTCTATTTCGAAAGTATATTTGAAAAGTATTTGTCTTGCAGCAAAATGATATTTGCAAGAGCAGTATTTGGGAAAGTATATTTGAACACCCCGTATTTTGAAGGGACTATGCTTTAAAGATTCCTCTTTATAAAAATATATAAATATACATTTAGAGAAAAAATATGTTTCAAAGAAGAAATTTCTCTATTCCGAAATGATTATATCTTTAAAGCTTTCGAAATAAACTCACGATTTAAAGGTTTTCACTCGAAGGTTTGACCAGCTTTATTGATTTTTTTGGCTAAGTCTTGATGTGAATAAATTGATGCGGTGCTTAGTTGCTAGTGTTCTATTGGGTTGTGCTTCCTGACATTTGGCTTGCATTCTTTCCATTCCCCTGCGTATTTCTATTATGCTGTCCGTTAATCGTAATTTCTGAATTTTCTTCCATATTATTCTATCGTACCGTTGATTATAGCAAAAAACCTTTAGATTGATATTATGTTTCGGTCATTCTTACATTTATACCTTTTTACTTATTAGACCAGTGGTGCCTTGACTAGTCCTCGTCACTACTTCACCGAGGTTAGTCTTGATACTTACTGGGCACCGCTGTGGTGTGCTCATACTACACTTCTCAGCTTTTTTGTGTGCAGATCCAGGTATCTATTGTTAGTAGTTGTGCGGGTTCAATGATGAGGAGACTCAAAGTAAACCTGCTGCTACGTTCGCAGTCTTAGGAACTATGTAAGCCTAACATTTAACCACAATAACAATAATAAAAGAACTTTAACAATCNGGGGGGGGGGGAGGAATTTGGGTCGTGACAAGTTGGTATCAGAGCTCTAGGTTCATAGGTTCTACGAGTCATAAGCGGGTTTAGTAGAGTCTTGCGGATCGGTATGAAGACGTCTGTACTTATCTTCGAGAGGCTACGGAACTATTAGGACAATTTCACTTCCTTCATTCCTATCGTGCGAGTTCATTCGATCTTGAAGTTTGAATTCATCGTTCCATTCTCTCACCAATGGTGAGGACACGAGCTGCGGTTCCTGATGATGTTACCCCGAAGCAGATGTTGCAAGGGTCAGAGACAGAGGCCGATGAGGAGCACGTGCCACCATTAAGATGCCTTCTAGAGCAGTCGTTGAGGAGTCACCAGTAGTTCTAGTTGGGAGACAGGTACTGGGGGTACCTGTTGCTACCCCGCACTTCATGAGGCCTACGGATAGTTTTGAGTATAATTGGTACATTGACTCAGGCGAGATTAATTCTAGTTCACCGGCTATTACACGGATCAGGGGAGGAGTTCAAACTCCCACCGTCTACACTCCAGAGCAGTGGGATCATATTGGTTAGGTTCCAGTTGTCATGCTAGCACGATATGTGGTTTCAGTTCAGCCCGTGGTTAGGGAAATAGCATCAGAGGAAGAATACCTTGGACTTGAGAGGTACAGGAAGTACCACCCTTCTATATTTCAGTGGATTGGCGGCAGATGGTGCCCAGGGTTTCCTGGGAGAGTGTCACTGTATTCTTCGCATTTCGGGTGTTGTGGAGACGAGCGGGGTTGTTTTTGTCACGTCTCAGGGTCATAGTAGTGGGTTGATTAGTGGTGGAGGCATATGAGTTGGGGTAACCTAGCCGAGTTAGCTTCACTAGCATGAATTCAGTTTTCGAAAATTCTTTGAGGGAGGTTGCACCTCAGTTCCTTCGAGATATACGGCACATGGAGTTTGAGCAGTTGCGTCAGGGCGCTATGTTACTATTGGAGTATGCCAGACATGCACCTCGTTTAGTTGCTTCATTTAGGAGATGAGTCCGTAGAGTCATTGAGAGATTCAGACATGATATTCGGTTCAGCGGGTTTCGAGAGTTAGAGTATGATGCCTCGTTTCAGCAGGTAGTGGGGATCTCTCGCCGGTTAGAAAGACTATGAGACCGGGAGCGAGAGGACAGACGAGATCAAGAGAGAGAGTTTTGGGAGGCGAGGAGGCCTCGTAGACCGGAGTAATCTACTGTTCCTTATTATTAAACCAAGGTACGTCATGGTAGAGAATTTTGGGTCAACCAAATCAGTTTGCATTACCAGCTTCGCATGGGAGCTTTTCAGGTACTTATGGGTCTCAGAGGATCCATATTGTGTGTTTTCCACAGCCACGTTGACAGAGAGATTGTTTTTCAGTGTGGAGATGTGAGTCACAGGGTGAGAGATTGTTCCAGGGTTCAGGTAAGTGCGCTATAGCAGGGTATTCAGATGAGTAGAGGGCCCAATAGGGGGAGGCCCGACTCATTGATGTATTTCATATTATAGGATGGAGACCGTTGGGACAAAGATTATCACCCAGGTATGTTGTGATGTGCTAAAGTGGGGTACCATTGTATTTCACTATAGTCCTGTTGGCCAGGATGAGTTTCCCTTATTTGTTGTTTCACTTATGAGTGAGTTTCATGTTTTGCACTCTATTTTTGTGTTTGTTCCTGTTGGGAGATTCTGTGAGTGGTAGCCGTGCCTATCGTTGTTTTATTTATCATTGGTAGTGGTGAGACTAGAAGTGGTTCCTTGTTGTTCATTATGGTGAGCTTTATATGATTCTTCCTAAGTATTTTGTTTACGAGCCGTGATGTGATATTCCATCGAGATGTGATTTCAGTTAGTGTTATGACTTTTATCAGCTGAGATGAGTTAATGGAGAAATTTCTATTGGTATGATATATTTTCGGTATGTGATTCCGAGTTGAGGGTGAGGTCCTCGTGATATTTTTGATTCGATATATTTAGACCGGGCTGAGTACCGCGGTGGAAATCTTATCAAGATGGAATCCTTGTGATATGTTCATATGCTTTGTTTCCTCCTTGTTATATTGCTTTTGGTAACTCAGTATTGATAGAAAGCTGTGCCTATGGGCTTTTGCTTTATTGATCCTTTATATGTTTCTATTTTCATATTCAGTCATTTCGTTATGTGTTCCCTTAGTTCAGTTGCAGGATGTGTGCCCGGTGGTGGTAGTTGTGGCTTGGTGATTCGGGTGTTTAATAATGAAGTCTTCGTGTTCATTGCATCATTATCAGTAGTATGGGGTTCGGAAACAGACTTTTTTTTATATGTGGGGCCAATTGCCAATGATGAGTTGATTTCGGGAAGTTATTGTGATCAAAAGTGTTATTTGAGCCTATTTGTGATGAGCTATATTGTGTTGTCGTGCATTATGGGTGTAGACCTGAGTTGATGCAGCTGGTTGAGGCTAATGCCAAATATGGATTTAGAATAGGGTTTTTTGAGAAATGAGTAGAAGGTGAGAAAGTGAGGTATGAGGCTTATCGGTGGTGATGTGAAGGCTATATTACAGTTGATTGTTTCATCAGACTTATGTGAGTTGGGGTGACGTGGGATCACCCATGAGTATATGTTAGAAGTGTACGATCAGTGGTTGGATGAGTTCAAGGTGAAACTTGGTGCGTACGAGGACGAACATTTGTTTAAGAAGGAGAGAATGTAACGACCCGACCGGTCGTTTTGTGAATTTAAGCTCCGTCCGGTGGCGTAAGGTCTTGGAAAGCTTCACATTGTGTATATCGACCTGTGTGCGTGGTTAAATTCAGTTACCGAATAATCTGGAGTCGAATTGGAAGAAACATTTCAGTTTTGGAAGCTTAAGTGATAAAAGTTGACCGGAGGTTTGACTTTTATGTAAACGGCCTCGAAATGCATTTTGGTTAATGCCAACAACTTTGTATGATGATTTCGGACTTAGGCGTGCGTCCGAAATTGGTTTTAGAGGTCAGTAGAGTGA
This sequence comes from Nicotiana undulata, assembly GCA_005239495.1. NCBI lineage: Eukaryota > Viridiplantae > Streptophyta > Magnoliopsida > Solanales > Solanaceae > Nicotiana > Nicotiana undulata. The sequence goes on along the minus strand of ML300642.1, from coordinate 58,272 downwards.
TTTGAGGTAATTTGGCGAAAGTTAGAATTTCGGCGTTTTCGGCCGATAGGTAAAATTTTGATATCGGGCTCGGAATGAAATTTTGAGAGTGGCTATAGGTCCGTTGTGTCATTTATGACTTGTCTGCAAAATTTCACATCATTCCGGGTGAAATTGATAGGTTTCGACGCGAGTCTTGATAATTGAAGTTTTGAAAATTCCTAAGTTTGATTTTTTGTTTGATTCGTTGTTTTAGTGTTATTTTGATGTTTTGAAACCCCGAGCGCACCCGTGTTAGGTTATATGACTTGTTAAGGTGATTAGACGGGGTCCCCGGGGCCTCGGGTGCATTTCGGATGGGCTTCAGGCCATTTTCTCTCATGTTTGAACTACTGTTTCTGGTGTGTGTTGCCCTCTTCCGCGATCGCATAGCCCAAGACGCGATCGCGTAGTGTCCTGTTGACCGGCCCATTTTTCCTTCATCGCGATCGTAGTGACTCTTTCACGATCGCGATGTGTCCCTGCTGGTCGCCCAAACTTTGTTCGTCGCGTTCGCATTCTTCAGTACGCGATCGCGAAGCTTCCTGTTCTCCTTCTCCGCGATCGCGAACTCCTTGTCGCGTTCGCGATGAACAACCTTGGCAGCTTTCCTCTTTCTTCTTCGCGATCGCAAATAATGTTCCGCGATCGCGATTCATTACACGCCCAGGCAGAATATAAGTTTCCAAAAATGAGGGTTAAGCCATTTTTAGCATATTTTGACTTCTAGAACTCGGATTTGGGCGATTCTTTGAGGGTTTTTCACACAAATAAAATGGGTAAGTGTTCTTCCACTATAATTAATTATATTTCGTGAATTAGTTCTTGTTTTTATTATTTAATTTGTATTTTGGGTTGAGGGAATTGTGGGTTTTGAAAGAAAACTTCTAAGAGGATATTTCATGATTTGAAAGACCAAATGACATCGGAATTTGATAAATTTAGTATGGGTGAACTCGTGTCGGAATGGTTAATCGGAATTTATAAAATTTGTCGCGTTTCGAGGTGCGGGCCCGGGGTTCGACTTTTGGGTCAATTTTAATAAATTAGTAAAGATTGAAACTTTATTATTCGCAATCATTCCTTATACGTGGTATATGTGTTTTGAAGTTGTTTTAGTTGATTTTGAGCCGTCTGGAGTCCTTTCCGCCTGAGAAGTTCACTTTTGATTATCCGGTTGTCGTCTTTGAGGTAAGTATCTTGCCTAACCTTGTGTGGGGGAACTACCCCTAGGATTGAGTCTTGCTTGTTGATTGTGGTCCGTGTATGCGAGGTGACGAGTTCGTACTCGGACTTATTGTCTAATAGATTGCCCTTTTAAGACTCGTAGGTCCTTATGCTACTTGTGAATGAGTTGTCATCGTTACATTTGAATCCTTGGTGGCTAATTTCATCCCTTCCTGCTTAAACTGGAATTACTTGCTTTTAGATTCCTTTCGTTGGCTATTCGATCTTACTTTACTTAACTGAGTATTTTACCTTCTTTATTAGTATGCTATATTTACTTCATAAACTGCCTAATTGACTAGAATTAGAATTACTTGCCCTATAATTGTTTAGCAGTAATTGGAATATCTTTACGTTGGTGTCAAACATGCCCATGAGTCGTATATTATGATTTATATGTTTTTCCCTTAAGTGCTACTTAGGTTTAGTTAGATAATTTTCCATGTTGATGGTATTTCCTTGGTGTTGCTTATCACTGAGCATGGTTCAAGCTGAGTTTATTCTGTGAAGCTAATTATCTAGGTGAGATTGGTTATAGCTGCTTCCCTTGTCGGGATGATTTCGTTTATGTGGTTGTGAACTTGAATTTATAGAATCATTGCTACATTTGCCTTGTTTTCCTCTCGTTATGCTGCTTCTCATTGTGCTTGGCATTCCTTTCAGTGGCTACTTCTTATGAGTGAGTTTTTACTATTCTTGTGATTCAAGTCTTTGTATTGATTTGCTCATCGCACCTTGCGTTCTGTCTTTGCTGCTTTTTCGCTTGTTGTTGCATTGTATGCTGTTTCTGTCGCATTCTGGTTGTTTTCCTCAGTGGCCGCATTACATATTTAAATTGGTACTACGGACTGAGATCCGGGAGCTTTTCCCCTGTACTGCATTGCATATTTATATTGGGACTACGAACTGAGATCCGGGAGCTTTCCCCCTGTACTGCATCGCATATTTAAATTGGGACTACGGACTGAAATCCGGGAGCTTTTCCCCTGTACTGCATTGCATATTGAAATTGGGACTACGGACTGAGATCCGGGATCTTTCCCCCTGTACTGCATCGCATATTTAAATTGGGACTACAGACGAGATTCCAGGAGCTTTTCCCCTGTTCTGCATTGCATGACAAATTTCAGTTACGGACGGAGTTCCGGTGGCTTTATCATTGAGGAGATTTGGATAGAAAGATAAACATATATATATATATATAGAAATGTATAGCTGAAAAGCATTTATCTCAAGGAAAAGTTATGTCTGAAGGTGTGATGACCCAGGAGGTCATCCCGTGTAATTTGAATTAAAATCGTGTTCCGAGGCCTTGAAAGCCTCCATTAATCTCACCTCGATATGCGTGCGCATCTTGGGCACGTAGCCGGGAAGTCTTTATGTAGAAATTTGATAAAAGTTGAATTTTTGATAATTAATTGAATAAAGTTGACTTTGGTCAACATTTTTGGTAAACGGACCCGGACCCGCGACTTGACGGTCCCGGAGGGTCCGTAAGAAAATATGGGACTTGGGCGTATGCCCGGAATCGAATTCCGAGGTCCCAAGTCCGAGAAATAAATTTTTAAAGAAACATTGTTTCCTGAAAAATATAACGACTTGTGAAAATGAATTGTTATGTGAAACTCGTGTTACCGGGCCCGTATTATGGTTCCGGAGCCCGGAACAAAATTCAAAATAATTAATGTGAGTTGTCTCTAAAATTTGGTAAGAAACGGAATTGGTTTGACGTGTTTCAGATCCAAAAATGGAAAATTCGATAGTTTATGAAGTTTGAGGGAATTCTATAGATTTTGGAGTCTAATTCCTTGTTTTGATGTTATTTTGGTGGTGTAAGTACTTAAATAAGTCCGTAATGTGGTTCCGAGGTTGTGTGCACTTTTGTTTGAGGTTTTGAGGGCTCGGGATAGTTTCGGGTAGGTTCCGGGTTGCATTACACTGAAATTCACTGAGTATCGCAGGTGCAGTAACAGGTCTTTGAACCTGGAAGCGCGGTCGCAGTCGCCCTAACGCGGTCCGCGGTGCTCCCTTCGCGGCCGCGGTCTCTTTAGCACGGACCGCGGTGGAAGACTTCCGAGATACCTGCAACAGCACGGCGGTCGCGGTCGCTTTACCGCGGACCGCAGTGGTCGAACTTCAGAAAAACTGCAATAAGGCCGTCGCGTCCGCGGTGGAGGCCTGGGAGTGGGTACCTATAAATAACGTAATCTTCAGCTATTATTCACTTTTCAAAAAGCCTAAAACGTAAGAGGCGATTTTCTAAACACTTTTCTTCTTCAAAAACATTGGTAAGTGATTTCTAACTCAATTTCTTTACTCTTTAACTTCTTTTTACAAGATTGCATCCTAGAATCTAGGGTTTTCATGGGGAAATTGGGAATTTTGGGGAAACACCTAAGAATATAAAAATTTGGGAATTTAGACCTCAATTTGGGGTCGGATTCCAAAACCAATTATATACCTGGGATCGGGGGTGAATGGGTAATCGGGTTTTGGTCCGAATTTCGGGTTTGGACCAAGCGGGCCCAGGGTCGATTTTTGACTTTTTGGGGAAAACTTTAGAAAACTCATTTCCATGCATTAGAATTGATTCAATTAGCCTTTATTGATATAATTAAGTAACTTGTGGCTAGATCCGAGCGTGTTGGTGGCGGAACCAAGAGGTAAAGCGGTAGTTGAGGCTTGATTGTGTTCGAGACATCGAGGTAAGTGTTTTGCCTAACCTTAGCTTGAGGGAATAGGTATAGAGTCTAAATTGCTACGTGTGTTCCATGTGTAACGTATAGGTAAGGTGATGAGTACCTATGTGTTGTGGTCAAGAATGCCCCTCAGTCAAATGTGATGATTTCTACTGTGTTCTTGATATTCTCTCTATTATGAGTAATTGGTTATTTAGAAGTGATACGTTGAGGTTGTTTCATTACTTGGGAAGTTATTGACTAATTGTTCAGTTGAGGATTATTATTATTTTTGAAATTATACCTCTGAGTGAGATTGGTTATAGCTGAGTCCCTTGCCGGGGCGATAGAATTTTGCTGGTTATTTCTGTACATTTAGAACTTCTTATTTTTGAACCTTCATATTGAATTGTTGTTTCTGTGCACATTATGCATAGGGGGGACATTCCGTGCCGAGTGACTATGAGCTCATGCACGAGGTGACATTCCGTGCTGACTGATTATTACTATTTATGCACGAGGGGACATTCTTTGCCGAGTGATTATTATTATTTATGCACGAGGGACATTCCGTGCCGAGCGACTGTGAGATTAAGCACAAAGGGACATTCCGTGCCGAATGACTTTATTATTTATGCACGAGGGGACATTCTGTGCTGAATGATTGTGAGGCTATGCACGAGGGAACATGCCGTGCCTTTTGCTGCTTATTTACTTGTTTCGAGGTGTTAATTCCTGATTTACTCCTACATTTCAGTTATTACTTAATTCTACTGTGGTAGTAATTGTTTCCCTTTGTTTCCCAAACATGTTCTACCCCGTAACTGTATTTTCTATTTATTTCTTGTTATATTAATGAACTGCACATATATTAATTGCGATCGTGTCCTAGCCTCGTCACTACTTCGCCGAGGTTAGATCGGCCACTTACTCAGTACATGGGGTCGGTTGTACTGATGCTACACCTGCATTTCTTTATGCTGTGCAGATTACGCGGCCGGACCCGGTAGATATTGACGGAGGGAGTACCCTTCAGTTCATTCAGGAGACATCAAGGTAGACCTGCAGACATTTGTGAGCCCTGGCGTCACCTTTTTCCCTTCTCCTTCAGTTCTGTCTTATTTTTATAGTTCAAAGACAAATATATGCATTTATTTTTCAGACCCTTGAATTTAGTAATCTCATAGATAGTTCGTGATTTAGTGACACCAGTTCTGGGTTCAATTTACTGGATTTATTGCAAAGCTTGTTATATAGTTCTGAATTTAGTTAACTTTCATATTGTTAATCATAGTTGCCTTAGTTATCCTGATCTTTTGTACTGTTAATGAGTTTAATTATTCAAAATGTTGGCTTGTCTAGCGGGTTCAACGTTAGGCGCCATCACGACCTGAAGGTGGGATTTCGGGTCGTGACAAGTTGGTATCAGAGCTCTAGGTTGCTTAGGTCTCACAACTCACGGACAAACATGGTAGAGTCTGAGGGATCGGTACAGAGACGTCTGTACTTATCCCCCAGAGGCTGCAAAGTTAGGAATAACTTCACATTTCTTCTTCTGTGTCGTGCGATGTGATTCTAAATACTAATCGAGTTCCCATTCTACTCTCTCGTAGATGGCGAGGACACGTGCTTCCCCCGGTTCCGATCAGCAGCCTGATACTCCTGTCACACCTCCTACGAGGGGCCGAGGTCGAGGTCGAGGTCGAGGCCGAGGCCGAGGCAGTTTTCAGCCCAGAGCATCAGCCCCAGTGGAGGATCCTCAGGTTGAGTTCACCGAGGAGATTCCCGCTCAGACAGTCCCAGTTGGACCAGCTCAGGTCCCAGAGGGGTTCATTGCTACCCCAGTGCTTCAGGACGTGTTAGTCCGCTTAGTTGGACTCATGGAGAGTGTGGCTCAGGCTGGTCTTCTTCCTACTGCACCAGCCGCCTCTCAGGCTGGGGAGGGACCCAGACTCCTGCTACTTGTACACCAGAGCAGTTAGATCCTCAGTTTTAGACTCCGGCACCTCAGACAGCCGGAGTAGCTCAGCCGGGTATTGTGGCACCGGCAGTTGTGGGAGCAGCTATGCCAGCAGATGCTTTATGGAGATTAGATAGATTCACCAAGTAATACCCTACTACTTTCACTGGTGCACCATCAGAGGATCCCTAGGATTATTTGGACAGTTGTTATGAGGTTCTTCGGAACATGGGAATAGTGGAGTCCAATGGAGTTGACTTTGCTACATTTCGTCTTTCTGGCACCGCCAAGACTTGGTGGAGAGATTTCTGCTTGACCAGACCAGCTGGATTTGCACCTCTGACTTGGGCTCAGTTCTCCGAGTTGTTCTTGGTGAAGTTTCTTCCAGTTACTCAAAGAGAGGATCTTCGGAGGCAGTTTGAGCGTCTCCAGCAGAGCTCCATGTCCGTCACTCAGTACGAGACCAGGTTCATTACTCTAGCCAGACATGCTACTATGATACTCCCCACGGATCGAGAGAGAGTGAGAAGGTTTATTGAGATTTTGGCCCAGCCTATCAGACTTCAGATGGCCAGGGAGACGGGTACTGATATCTCCCTTCAGGATGCAGCCGATGTGGCCAGGCGCATTGAGATGGTATTATCGAAGGTCAGACGCGTACTGATATCTCCCTTCAGGACTTCAGATGGTCAGGGGTCTGACAAGAGACCTCGTCATTTCGGCCGATTCAGTGGTGCCTCATCTAGAGGCAGATATTCCTTTGGCAGAGGTTATCCCCCTAGGCCTTTTCAGTCAGCACTCCAAGTATCCCGTAGTGCACCATCAGCTCCCATCAGTGCACCGCCGGTTCAGAGCTTTCAGGGTGGTCATTCTGGTCGTCAGGGACAGTTCCCGAGTTAGTATCCTCAGCAGCCGAGGTCTTGCTTCACTTGCGGTGGTACGGGGCATATTTTCAGGTTTTTCCCCCGAGGTTTTGGTGGTTCCCAATATCAGGGTTCCCGTGCCATGGTTCCCGCATCAGGTGCACCCTCAACCTGTCAGCCAGCTAGGGGTGGTCGTGGTGCCAGAGGAGGAGGTCAGACTCATAGAGGTGGAGGACATGCCACGAGAGGTCGAGGTCAGGCCGCAGTAGGTCGACCTAGAGATGTCCAGGTTGGACAATGTTAGTTAGGTCAGGTAATAATTAGTTTCAATTTAATATTTATTAAGAGGAGAAGAAAAAACCCTCACATTAAGCCTTCATATATTATTAAGAGGAGAGGAAAAAACCCTCACATTAAGCCAAGTGGCAGCCTCACAATAGGCAACTTGGCAAGTTAGGACAATGTTAGTTATGTCAGGTAATAATTAGTTTCAATTTAATATTTAAATTTTAAAATATATTAAATTATGCATAATTTGTTGTTAATAATTAGTTACTCTTTTTGAATTTGAATTTAAACATACTTAACTATTTTTTTCATGGAAACAATAATTTTTTATATATTAAAAATTATTTATTCTTAAACCTATTAAATTGGGAAGTTGCCGCCATGATATGATAGCATTTCGATTATATGTAAAATTCAAAGTGAAGAAAATTAATTATAATAATACATTATAAAAATGTACAACGATGAAAATAGAGATAATATGAACAATAAATAGTATTTTAATAATATTTTTTTGAGAAGTAAGAAATATTATATTAAAAGGAGTAGTGAACAATAATATTAAGCCAAGTGATGTGATATAAATTATCATATTAATTTCATATTTAGTTATGAAATATTGTATTGAAAGGAAAATGCCAATTGAAATTCTATTAACCTAATATAATATAACATAATATAATATAATAAAAGATAAATTATAATTTAAAATAGTTAATATTCTTTAATATTGAAAGCGCATCGCATAGGTTCTAATACTAGTGAGAACTTAAAAGGATAGATAAATTGGCCACAACCCTAGAATATTTATATATACTCAATAAGCAACAATTTGTCCTTGTCGTATTTTATTCATCTAGTTACTTATGACAACTTATATTATTAATAAATTCAATTTGGCTGGCACGACCCAAATCAAGACTCAAGTCGTGATGGCACCCAACACCGTGGTCAGGCAAGCCAATATTTAATTTGCTAATGAATTCCCCTTAGTTGCGAAACATTTCCAACACTTGCCAAATTTTCAAGTTTAAGACATTAAGTAAAAGCGGATGAAGTTTGACTAACTTAAGCAGAAATAGCCATAAGGGATCATAAACAAATATTTATAGCCCAAAATTAAAATGTCTACTACGTGTGTGCCAGGAACTAGTGTCACAAGTCTACAGGCATACTCGTAGAGTATAACAAAAGATGAATAAACTGTCCTACTGTCTGAAATAACTAGACATGAATAAGCAAAAGAAGACTCCGTAGTGCTGCCGAAGATCGCCAAGAGAAGCAACTCACCGTGAAGTCAAATCCAGGTATATCTCAGGATCGATCTCCGGCCTGATACCCAGATGCACCCACCTCAGAACCTGTACAATTAAGTACAGAAGCGTAGCATGAGTACATAAACAGATATGTACCCAGTGAGTATCCAGTCAAATCTCGAAGAAGTAGTGACAAGAGGTTGACTTGACACTTACTAGGGTCCAAACAATACAATTAAGCAGGACATAATGAAGGTAACGAGTATGGGAGGATAATAAGGCAGTAAATATCGAAATGTAACCGCAATTCCACTAACAAGCAAGTTCTCAATTCATTTCCCCCCAGATTTCTATCAATTCAATAGTCATAAAGACGTCAAGCAAATTAGCATATGCATAACGGAATAAGGACAACCGGCCTGAGCCATCTTAATAAAAATATTTGTGCACTGCCGAAGGGTCGAACGACGCGAACCATAGATGCATCTACCAACCTACCATGGCGTACGAAACAAATTTGCATACAATGAAGTCATAAAGCATATAATTCAATTTGAGAAAATTCATAGGGCATGGTGTGAACCTAACTACCTGGACATAACAATAATAGTCACTACGCACGGACTCTCGTTACCTCGTACGTACGTAGTCCCCACAAACATTAACACATAATAATTTAGTTCACCTATGAGGACAATTCCCTCTTCTAAGGTTAGAAAGGAGACTCACCTCGTATCGAGCCTACTTCCCGGGTCAAGAATGCGCCCGAAGCTCCAAACCCGTCTCCCAAGAACTCGAAACTAATCAAACAATGCATAAATGAGTTAATCTATGCTCAAAAGTATGAAATTCCCCTATTTAATTAGTTATTTCAACCTACTTTGAAAAATCCCAAAATACACCCTGGGGCCCACATGCTCGGATTCCAGGAATTTTCAAAGGAAACACTCACCCATAGTCTAAGGATGAATAATATGTAGTTTTTGCATGATTTCATAACCAATTCCTTGGTAATTTTCTCATTTTTCATAGAACCCTAGGTTTTTATGCTAACCCATGATTTCCACTAATTAATGTGTTAATGTACCTATGAATTCAAGTATTAAACAAAAATTAGGGTAGGAATTACTTACCTTACCGTAGCTAGGCCGTTTGTCCCTTTTGCAAGCTCATAAAATCGTCAATGGCGGAAAGAAAGGGTGAAAAATGGCTTATTCCCGTGTTTTAAAATAACCTTACTGCCTAAAAGCTTTCTGCACCTACGGCTGAAGAACCGCACCTGCGGTCTCGCATCTACGGAAATGGGGGAGGGGTCCTGTGTTCGCACCTGCGAAGCGGAGTCCGCACCTGCGGCTCCGCTTATGCAAAAATCTATCCGCACCTGCGGAATTTGGCAAACTCACCGGGGGACGCACCTACGAGGCTTGGACCGCAGGAGCGGTCTTGCAACTGCGTCTGGGCCACCACAGGTGCGGTCGCACCAGATCTGGTGCACCGGCATCTGTTTTAGCTGGTTTTTGGCCTCGCGCGATGCATGAATGCCATCCGGGCCCACCCGAGCCCCTAGCCAAATATACCAACAAGTCCTAAATTGTAATATGGACTCTCTCGAGCCTTCGGAACACCCAAAACACTGCTAAAACTAAAAATCACACCTCAAAACCCCTAGGATCAAACTTAAGAATCTTCAAGTTCTTGAATTCGCTTTCATTACGCCGAACCTACCTATACTACTAGGAATTACACCAAAATTTTAAAGCAAGTCATAAATGACATGACAGAACTATTCCCGGTCTCGAAATTCTGTTCGGACCTCGATAATACAAAATCACGTTCCAAACCACAATTTGAACTTAAAGGAACTCTTATTTCACTATTTGGCCCTGAAACACTCCTGGGTCATCCAAAACCCGTTCCGAACATACACCTAAGTCTGAAATCATCATACGAACCTACCGGAACCTTCGAATCTCGATTCTGAGGTCGTTTACTAAAATTTTTGACTGAAGTCAAACTTGGCCTTTAAGGCCAACCTTAAGGAACCAAGTGTTCCTATACCACTCCAAACTCCTCCAAATCCCGAACCACCCATCCCCACAAGTCATAAATAAGTAAAAGAAACTATGAGAAGTCTCATTTAGGGGCACAGGGTCCTAGAACTCAAAATGATCGGTCGGGTCGTTATATTCTCCACCTCTTAAACAAACGTTCGTCCTTGAATGGGTCTAGAATCATACCTGAAGTGCTGCATAAGTGTGGATATCTGCTCCGCATGTCCTCCTTGGACTCCCAAGTCGCCTCCTCGACTGGTTGGCCCCTCCACTGGACCTTTACGGCAGAAACTCTCTTGGACCTCCACTGGCGATCCTGCCTGTCAATAATAGCAACTGGCTCCTCCTCATAGCCCAACCTCTCATCTAGCTGAATGGTGCTGAAATCTACCACGTGAGAGAAGTCGCCGTAATATCTCCGGAGCATGGACACATATAAGACCGGATGAACTCCTGATAAATTGGGAGGTAAAGCAAGCCCATAAGAAACCTCTCCAACTCGCTTCAACACCTCGAATGGACCTATAAACCTAGGGCTCAGCTTTCCCTTCTTCCCAAACCTCATAATTCCCTTCATCAGCGAGACTTTCAACAGAACCTTCTCTCCCTCCGTGAATGATACGTCACGTGCCTTCTGATCCACGTAACCCTTTTGTCTGGACTGTGCTGTGCGAATCCTCTCCTGAATCAACTTCACTTTCTTCAAAGCATCCTTCACTAGGTCGGTGCCATACACCTTAGCCTCGCCCGGCTCAAACCACCCGATAGGAGAACGACATCGCCAACCATACAGGGCCTCAAATGGAGCCATCTCGATGCTGCACTGATAATTATTGTTATAAGCAAACTCAGCCAAAGGCAAGAACAGGTCCCACTGACCTCCAAAGTCGATCACACATGCCTTGATCATGTCCTCCAATATCTGAACTGTCCGCTCCAACTGCCCATCATTCTGAGGGTGAAATGCAGTGCTGAGCTCTACCCGGGTTCCCAACTCACTCTGTAATGCTCTCCATAAGTGCAAGGTGAACTGAGGACCTCGATCGGATATAATGGACACAGGCACACCATGCAACCGAAGTATCTCCCGCATGTAGATCTAGGCCAACCACTCTGAAGTATAAGTAGTAGCTACTGGAATGAAGTGCGCCGATTTGGTCAGCCTATCCACAATTACCTAAACCGCATCAACCTTCCGGAAAGTCATAGGCAACCCAACTACGAAGTCCATAGTAATGCGCTCCCATTTTCACTCAGGTATAGGCATCTGCTGAAACAAGCCTCGTGGCCTGTGGTGCTCATACTTAACCTGCTAGCAATTTAGACATATAGCCACATACTCCACTATGTCCTTCTTCATCCACCTCCACCAGTAATGCTTCTTCAAGTCATGATACATCTTCGTAGCACCAAGATGGATAGAATACCGTGAACTGTGAGCCTCTTCTAGAATCCTCTCCCTCAGGCCATCAACATTTGGAACACCAAACGACCTTGAAGTCTCAGAACACCATCCTCGCCAATAGAAACCTCCTTGGCACCACCATGTACCATTGTCTCCCGTAGATTTGCCAAGTGCGGATCATCAAACTGCCAGGCCTTAATCTCCCCAAACAATGAAGAGTGAGAAACCACACGTGCAAGGACGTGGAGGGGCTCAGAAAGGTCCAATCTCACTAGGCGATTAGCCAAGGACTTAATGTCAAAAGCTATAGGTCTCTCCTCTGCTGTAATATAAGCCAAACTACCCATACTCTCCTCCTTCCTGCTCAAGGCATCTGCTACCACATTTGCCTTGCCCGGATGATAAAGAATGGCGATATCATAATCTTTCAGCAACTCAAGCCACCTCCGCTGCCTCAAATTAAGATCCCTCTGCTTGAACAAGTGCTGCAAGCTACGGTGGTGTGTCTAAACCTCACATGACACCCTAAACAAGTAGTGCCTCCAAATCTTAAGAGCATGAACAATCGCCGCTAACTCCAAATCGTGCACCGGGTAATTCTTCTCATGAACCTTCAGCTGCCGTGAAGCATAAGCAATAACTCGCCCCTCCTGCATCAACACACATCCCAAGCCAATGCGTGAAGCGTCGCAATATATTGTATACATCCCAGCGCTGGAAGGAAAAACTAGAACTAGTGCTGAGGTCAATGCTGTCTTGAGCTTCTGGAAGCTCGCCTCACACTCGTCAAACCATCGGAACGGGGCATTCTTCTGAGTCAATCTAGTCAGTGGAGCTGCAATGGATGAAAAACCCTCCACAAATCGGCGATAATAACCTGCTAAACCTAAGAAGCTCTTGATCTCTGTAGCTGAAGTATGGCGTGGCCAGCTCTGAACTGCCTCAATATTCTTAGGATCAACCTTGATACCCTCTCCGGATACCACATGTCCCAAGAATGCCACAGAATCCAACCAGAACTCACACTTGGAGAACTTAGCATATAGCTTCTTTTCTCGCAAGGTCTGGAGCACAACTTTCAAATGTTGCTCGTGCTCCCTCAGACTACGTGAGTAAATCAAAATGTCATCAATAAAGACAATGACAAAAGAATCAATATAAGGCCTGAATTCCCTATTCATCAAGTCCATAAATGTTGTCGGGGCATTAGTCAAGCCAAAGGACATCACCAGGAACTCATAATGACCATATCTCGTACGATACGCAGTCTTCGGACATCCGAGTCCCGAATCCTCAGCTGATAGTACCCCGATCTCAAGTCAATCTTAGAAAACACTCGAGCACCCTGCAACTGGTCAAACAAATCATCGAGACGCGGCAATGGGTACTTGTTCTTGATGGTGACCTTGTTCAGCTGACGGTAGTCAATACACATCTGCATAGTCCCATCCTTCTTCTGCACAAATAGCACTGGAGCACCCCAAGGTGATACACTAGGTCTGATAAACCCCTTAGCCAACAACTCCTCGAGCTATTCTTTCTATTCCTTCAACTCCTTCGGAGCCATACGGTATGGGGGAATAAAGATAGGCTGGGTGCCTGGAGATAAGTCAATGCAAAAATCAATATCACAATCGGTGGCATGCCTGGAAGGTCCGAAGGGAATATATCAGTAAACTCTCGAACAACTGGAACTGAATCAATCGTCGGAGACTCGGCAGTGGTGTCCCGTACATAAGCAAGATAAGCCAAACAACCCTTCTCGACCATATGTCGAGCCTTCAGGATGGAAATAACCCGACTAGCTGCACTAACTGAGGAACCTCTCCACTACAATCTAGGCAACCCGGGCATGGCTAGAGTAACCATCTTGGCATAGCAATCTAGAATGGCATGATAGGGAGACAACCAATCCATGCCTAGAATAACCTCGAAATCAACCATGTCAAGCAACATGAGGTCTGATCTGGTCTCGAACCCACAAAATTTAACCATACAAGACCGATAAATCCGTTCTACCACCACATAATCGCCTACAGGAGTGGACACATAAATAGGAGTACCCAAGGACTCACGAGGAATATCTAGGAAACGAGCAAATAAGGCTGATACATATGAATAAGTGGATCTTGGATCAAATAACACTGATGCCTCTCTACCACATACCGAAATAATACATGTGATCACAATATCTGAGGCTACTGCATTTGACCTAGCCGGAATAGCATAGAATCTAGCAGGAGCACCAGACGACTGACCTCCGCCAGAATGAACAGGAGCTGGCTGGACTCCCCCTGTCTTGCCTCCACCTCTAGGACAATCCCTACCGGCCTGTCTTCCACCTCTGGGTGGACGGACTGCTGGTGCTGGACCCATCGGTTGGTAATACTACTGCACTACCTTTCCCTGAATCTTGGGATAAAACCTCTTCATATGACCTGGGTCCCCACACTCACAACAACCCCCTAGCACCATAGCCTGATGCCTTGAAGAAGAACCCTAAATAGTTGAAGGGCGATGTGAACTCTCTGGCATAGCACTAAAGTAAGGGCTGGAGGATCCCTGATAACTTGAATAACCGCTGGATGAACCCTGAATAGCTGGAGGGCGGTAAGAACGCTCTAGCATCGCGCTGAAATAACGCCTCGCTGGAACACCTCGGGGAGGTGGTGGGGGTGCTGAATATGGGGGCCTACTGCGCTGGCCCCTACCAAACTGACATCTGCCCCTAGCTGGAGCACCTCTGAAATCCCCAGAAAATCTGGCTCTCTTATCTTGTTGCCCCTGCTCCCTGCTCCTCGACCGATAACCCTCGATCATGCGAGCAATCTCTACCTCAAGTTGATAAGGAGTCCCCATCTCCACCTCTCAGGCCATGTTGGCCCTAATGCCTGGATGTAACCCAGCTACAAATCTTTGCACCCTCTCAGCATCAGTAGGAGGTATCATGAGTGCATGACGAGATAGCTCAAAAAACCTAGCCTCGTAGTCTATCACCGACATCTAACCCTGCTCCAGCTGCTCAAACTGATAACGCAACTCTTCCTCTCAAAGGGTGGAATATATTTGTCCAGGAACATCTGGGTGAACTGCTCTGAAGTGATAGGAGGAGAATCTGCCGGCCTGCCAAGAATATAGGACTGCCACCATATGCGGGCCCTGCCCTCTAATTTGAAAGTAGTGAAGTCAACTCCATGGGACTCCAATATCCTCATGTTGTGCAGTGTGTCCCTGCACCTATCAATGAAGTTTGGGCATCCTCTCCACGCTCACCTCCGAAGACGGGAGGGTGCAATCTGGTCCACCTATTCAATAGCTTATGCGGATCGCCTCCGCAGCTGGTCTGGGCTCAGGTGCTGCTGCTACAGGCTGGGCCCCGCCCACGGGAAGTGTACCTGGGGTCTGATATACTACTTCTTCATGACCTGCAGCCTGGGCAGTAGGGGTCTGGACTCCCCCTACCGCCTTGTAATGACCCGGCCGGTCGTTACGTAGAACATGAATTATTATTATTGTTTCTACTTTTTCATAGCTGGATTATACTGTTCATGATGTGTTAGAGTTGGTTAACTCGGGTTCAGAATGGTTACAAAGGAATTGAGACACTTAGTCTGTAAAAGTAGCTTTAGAGTTGGAAAAGATAACTAAGAGTTGACTTAGTGGTAAACAACCTTGGAATACGGATTTTATGGCTCGGATAGCTTCGTTAGGTGATTTGGGACTTAGGAGCATGTTCGTAATATTTTTGTGATGTCCGGTGTAGAATTAGGCTTGAATTGGAGAAAGTTAGTTTTTGGCGATTTTCGGTCGGCAATGGAAAATAGGCTATCGGGGTCAGAATGGAATTTTGGAAGTTGGAACAGGTTCATAATGTCATTTTGGATATGTGCACCAAATTTCAGGTCAATCGGATGTGTTTTTGATAGTTTCGGCATCGTTGGTGGATTTTAGAAATTTCAAAGTTCATAGGCTTGAATTTGATGTGATTTCGGTATTTTTGCAATGTTTTTGGTGTTTCGAGGGCTTGCCTAAGTTCAAATGATGTTATGGGGTGTGTTGGTATGTTTGGTAGAGGTCCCTAGGGCCTCGGGTGTGTTTCAGATGCTTAAACGGGCATTTTCGGGCCTTAGGAGATTGCTGGTTTTCTGGTGTTTATGCAGCAGGTATTTCTTCTCTGCGATCGCGTGAGAAGAATCGCGATCACGTAGCACAAGTTGAGGAGGGCAGGATTTTACTCTTTGCGATCGCATAAGTGTGTTCGCGATCGCAGAATTTGGCCAGCTTAATCACTGCGTTCACATAGGTGTCCTTGCGTTCGCATAGAGAAAGTAAGGCGTCAAGTGTTGAGCGTATCTCTACGCGGTCACGTGAAGCCAACCGCGATCGCGTAGGTTGAGTTGGTTGACGTCCGCGATCGCGGGCAGGATCTTGCATTCGCGTAGAAGGATTTCTGGGGGCGTGTTAGTTACTCTCTGCGATCGCGACTAGAAGTCTGCGATGGCGATGAAGGAAATTGGCCTGGACAGAAAGTTTAAAAGTTCAAAACGAGGGTTTTTAGATATATTCCAAAAACACCATTAGAGAGCTCGGGAGAAGGAGGTGTTGGAGATATTTTCAGTGGGAATCTTGTGGTAAGTGTTCTTCAATCACTTTTATCTAGTTTCACGAATAAGTATTGATCTTTACCATGTAAATTGAGGAATCAAAGTGGAAATTGGGGAAAGGGGAAGAAAAGTTTGGGAATTCTTTTGATGATTTGAATGGGTATTCAAGGTCGGATTTTGGTAGATTTGATATGGGTAGACTCGGGGAAAGATAAGGATTTCAGTTTTGAAAATTTTAACGAATTCCGAGCCTTCGGCCCGGTGGTCGGGTTTGACCAATTTCGGGATTTTTGAGTATTTTTGATAAATTTCGATTGGGTTTCATTCCTTAGCATATTATAATGGTATAAATCTGATTTTTGGCAGATTTGGAGCACTTGGAGGCCGAATTTAGAGGCAAGAGCAATGCGAAGTAGTATTTTAGCCGGTTTTGAGGTAAGTAACGTTTCCAAACTTGGAACTGAGGGTTCAAAACCCCAAATTATCTAGTATTTGATGTTAATTAAGGTGGCGCACGTGCCAAGTGACGGGCATGCGGGCGTAATCCGAATATTTGTGGCTTGGCTCATCCCATGGTACTGCCCAAGGTTTATTCCAGGATGATACTTGTACTGTGAAGATGGTATTTACCTCGAATATATTAGAAATCATGTTAAGTATAAATGCTAAGGCTTCATGCCACTATGTTCAGACCGGAATGGTCAGTTATTTGCTTTCATGTACTCAGTCCTGTTATAGCATATGTTTCATGCCTCAGTCTCGGTAATTGTTAATTTATTTATTTGTTATCATTGTTTTGGGCTGATTCTTATATCCGTGAGCCTTGTGAGTGAGACTGGAAGGTATTGACTTAGTGAGGCCGAGAGCCTGGTATTGAGGCAGTTATGAGATTGGACTGCACACCGCAGCGATCCTTGAATCATGCCTTCGTTGGCTTGATATAGCACCTGGACTTATAGGAGCCCCTCCGGAGTCTTTACACCCCCAGTGAGCGCACAAATATTGAGGGATGGATTTTCCCTAGGCATGGATCTTTCCCGAAGTAAATGATAATTTTATTGGTAATTGAATTTAGCTTGGATAGAATGGGTGGCTTGCCTGGTTCCACGACAGGCGCCATCACGGCCCCAGAATTGGGTCGTGACACGCCTGAGATGTGGCAGGGTCTGCTGGAAATAAACCAGCCTGAGTAATGGTATCCATGATCCGCATCATATGGCCAATGACCTCCTGGAATCCCGGCACCGTCATAAAGTCTAATGGGGTGGGATCTGTTGCGGGCGCCTCACCCTGCTCCTCTGTGATAGGATTCTCTGCCGGATCCGCTGGGGGTGCTACTGGAAAAGCTTTGCGACGCCTTCTCGACCTACCTCAGGGCGGTGCCCTCACCCGGCCTCTACCACGGCCTCGGATGAGGGTGTAGCGGCCCCTCCCCGGTCTGGAATGTCAGTTGCGCGCGTCCTCACCATCTGTGCGAGAATAGAAGAGTGAGATTTAGTACACCATCAACTGCACGATAAGAGATGAATAAAGAGAGATTTCGTAACACCCTATAGCCTCCTGAAGATAAGTACAAACGTCTCCGTACCGATCAACAAGACTCTAATGAGTTTGCCCGTGACTCGTGAGACCTACGTGAACCTAGTGCTCTGATAGCATGTTGTCACGACCCAAATCTTGACTGAGGTCGTGATGGCACCCAACACCGTGGTCAGGCAAGCCAACATTTAATTTACTAGTGAATTCCCCTTAGTTACGAAACATTTCCAACACTTGCCAAATTTTCAAGTTTAAGACATTAAGTAAAAGCGGATGAAGTTTGACTAACTTAAGCAGAAATAACCATAAGGGAAGATAAACCAATATTTACGTTCAAAAAATAAAATGGCTACTGCGTGTGTGCCAGGAACTAGTGTTACAAGTCTACATGCATACTAGTAGAGTATAACAAAAGATGAATAAACTGTCATACTGTCTGAAAGAACTAGACAGGAGTAAGCAAAAGAAGAATTCGTAGTGCTGCCGAAGATTGCAAAGAGAAGCAGCTCACCGTGAAGTCAAATCCGAGTATATCTCAGGATCGATCTCTAGCCTGATACCCAGATGCACCCGCCTTAGAACATGTACAATTAAGTACCGAAGCGTAGCATAAGTACATAAAATGATACGTACCCAGTGAGTATCCAGTCTAATCTCGAAGAAGTAGTGACGAGAAGTCGACTTGACACTTACTAGGGTCCAAACAATATAATTAAGCAGGACAAAATGAACGTAATTGTCACGACCCAAATTCCCAACCTTAGGGATCGTGATGGCGCCTAACACCACACTTGCTAGGCAAGCCAATGGTAGAAGGCGATTAACTAATTTCTTTAATTAATTACTTAAGCATAAATAAATGAATTTAAAGTAAACTTAATTTAAATGATTTCCAATGAAATACTCCAAATATAAAATAATAAGCACTTAATTAAAACGAACCACAAACTAAGTATATAAATAAATCTAAGACTACCCCAGGGTCTGGTGTCACAATCCACGAACTACTAAAGAATACTACAAATAATGGGCTGAAAGAAATAAGGTAATTGTTCTGAATAAAATAAAATAGCGTTTATGGAAATAGGAGAAGACTCTCGGGATCTGCGTACGCCGGCAGATATACCTCGTGTCTCCAAATGAATGAACGGCTGCTCTAGTAAACTCTACTAACGGTTAGTACCTGGATCTGCACAAAAGAGTGCAGAGTATAGTATCAGTACAACCGACTCATGTACTGAGTAAGTGCCGAGCCTAACCTCGACGAAGTAGTGACGAGGCTAAGGCGGGGTATTAACAATATAACATGTCATAGTAATAATTAACAAGGCAAGAAAGAAATCTAAACAAATAGACAAATAAATGCTGCAACAAAATAAAATAACTCAACTGCCTTTTTCAGGTTTCAACTATAACCAATTCTCAAATAATTTCCAAATTTCCAATCTTTAACTTTAAATAAAAATCGTGCCAAAAATATATAAATAATAGTAAAATAAACATTTAAGCTTTTCAAAACTTTATTTTCTTTGAAAATCAGTAAAATATAAATGTCCTTCCTTATCGCTCCTTGTTGCGGCGTGCAACCCGCTCCCACATGTCCTCCCTTATTTCTCCTCCCTAAATATAATACCCTTATTGCTCCTGTTGCGGCGTGCAACCCGATCCCACCTGTTCACCCTTATCACTCCTTGTTGCGGCGTGCAACCCGCTCCCACATGTCCTCCCTTATTTCTCCTCCCTAAATATAATACCCTTATTGCTCCTGTTGCGGCGTGCAACCCGATCCCACCTGTTCACCCTTATCACTCCTTGTTGCGGCGTGCAACCCCCTCCCACCAGACATATCACATCAATTTGTGTATAATTTTCACAACTCAGGCCAAGCTTTTCACAATATTTTTGTCTCAATAATTATAAATAAGAAACTGTATTTTTTTCTCATAAACTTCATCAATATCATCTCAGCCATGAAACCAACCGGAATATCAAAATATATATAATTTGTAAAAACAATGCCAAACCTCTCAACCGTTTTATACCACAAGGAAAACAACTCAAATAACCAATACTCTTTCCAATATAGCCACAACAATATCTAACAACAAATTAATAATGCCAAATAGTCATAGAAACAATAATGAACATATAACAATTAAGACAGTAATCAATTAAGTTGGGGACGGGGAAGGGATCGTGTTTAACAAATAATTTGGGTGGTGCATAGATACTCGTCACCTCACTTATACACCACACCCATGCATTTCACATAGTAAACAAGTGGGGAGTCCTATTCCCTAAAGTCAAAGTTAGACCAAACACTTACCTCAATTTCGCAGGCCACTCACTGCTCAATTATTGCTTTTCCTTTTGAATTCACCTCTAACTTGTTCGAATCTAATCACAATTAACTTAATATCTTTAACTAATTCTAAAGGAACTAACTTTATTGAAAAATACAATTTTTCCTAAGTTTTCTCAAAAAAGTGAAAAACCCGACCCCGGGCCCGCTTGGTCTAAACTCGAGGTTTGAACCAAATTACGTTTACCCATTCACCCATGAACCCAAATATGCTATTAGTTTTGAAATACGACCTTAATTCGATGTAAAAATTTGATTTTTATAAAATTTCCTAATTATACCCAAACCCTCAGTTTTTACCATGAAAATTATGTGTTTTTGCTTTAAAAGTGATGAAACACAGTAAGGAATTAAAAGAACAAAGTTTGGAATTGATTACCGATGATTTGAGGATGAAGATTGTTGAAAATAATCGCTTTTAGGGCAGAAAACCTCGAAATTTTGTTGAATAAGAAGGTCTGCCCGGTTTTTAAAAGGTATTTATATTAGCTGGACAGGAGTCTTATTCCCTCAAGTCAAAGTTAGACCAAACACTTACCTCAATTTTGCAGGCCACTCACTGCTCAATTATTGCTTTTCCTTTTGAATTCACCTCTAACTTGTTCGAATCTAATCACAATTAACTTAATATCATTAACTAATTCTAAAGGAACTAACTTTATTGAAAAATACAATTTTTCCTAAGTTTTCTCAAAAAAGTGAAAAACCCGACCCCGGGCCCGCTTGGTCTAAACTCGGGGTTCGGACCAAATTACGTTTACCCATTCACCCATGAACCCAAATATGCTATTACTTTTGAAATTCGACCTTAATTCGATGTAAAATTTTGATTTTTATAAAATTTCCTAATTCTACCCAAACCCTCAGTTTTTACCATAAAAATTATGTGTTTTTGCTTTAAAAGTGATGAAACACAATAAGGAATTAAAAGAACAAAGTTTGGAATTGATGACCTATGACTTGGGGATGAAGATTGTTGAAAATAATCGCTTTCAGGGCTGAAAACCTCGAAATTTTGTTGAATAAGAAGGTCTGCCCGGTTTTTAAAAGGTATTTATATTAGCTGGACAGGAGACCTATGCGTTCGCATAGAACAAAAATGACCTCTCTCTATTTTACTCTATGCGTTCGTACTGGGAGGGTGCGTTCGCATAAAACAAAAATGACCTCCCCCTATTTTACTATATGCGTTCGCACTGGGAGGGTGCGTTCGCATAGAACAAAAATGATCTCCCCCTATTTTACTCTATGTGTTCGCATTGGTGGGGTGTGTTCGCATAGAACAAAAATGACCTCCCCCTATTTTACTCTATGCGTTCGCACTGGTGGGGTGCGTTCGCATAGAACAAAAATGACCCTCCCCCTATTTTACTCTATGCGTTCGCACTGGTGGGGTGCGTTCGCATAGAACAAAAATGACCTCCCCCTATTTTACTCTATGCGTTCGCACTGGTGGGGTGCGTTCGCATAGAACAAAAATGACCCTCCCCCTATTTTACTCTATGCGTTCGCACTGGTGGGGTGCGTTCGCATAGAACAAAAATGACCT
>ML300642.1:0-36414 GCA_005239495.1 Nicotiana undulata | reverse complement strand
GGGGGGGGGGGGGGGTTGCCTTCGCATAGAACAAAAATGACCTCCCCCTATTTTATTCTCTGCGTTCGCAGTGGGAGGGGGGGGGTGCGTTCGCAATGCATTAAATACCTGTGCACTAACAACAAAGAAAACCAGCACCTTTCAAGTGTAAAAACATCCCTTGGCCTACCCGAAACTCACGCGAGCCCTCGGGGCTCTAAGAAAATCATGCACGCAAGTCTAAAAAAATCATAAGGACTTGCTCGTGCGATCAAATCACGAAAATAAATGTAAAACTATGAATTAAACCTCAAAACTCATCATTTTCAACAAGAACACTTAAAGTTCATAATTTCTCAACCGGACGTCCGAATCACGTCAAACGAACTCCGTTTCACCAAATTTCACAGTTAACCTTTCAATATCATAATAAATCTGTACCGGGCTCCGGAACCAAAATACGGGCCCGATACTGATGGTTTCAAATATTATTTCTTTTCTTTAATTCATAAATATTTCGGCAAAACAATTTCTTTCAAAAATTGATTTCTAAGACTTGGGACCTCGAAATTCATTTTCGCGTATACGCCTGAGTCCCATATTTTACTACGGACCTCCCGGGATCGTCGGAACATGGATCCGGGTCCGTTTACTCAAAATGTTGACCAAAAATCAACTTTTATCAAATTTAAATTCTAAAAATCACTATTTCTCATATTTTCACATAAAAGCTTTCCGGTTTCACTCTCGGACTACGCACGCAAATCGAGGTGTTTAATTTTAGTCCTTTTATGGCTATTTAGCATGGAACAAAGTCTAATTTTATAAAATAACCCCTTGGGTCATTAAAATCTCCACCTCTAAAACACACATTCGTCCTCGAACGAACATAGAAATTTACCTGAAGTAGAAAACAAGTATGGGTATCTACTCTGCATGTCTGACTCGGACTCCCAGGTAGTTGCCTCAACAGGCTGGCCTCTCCATTGCACTCGAACTGAAGGATAACGCTTAGATCTCAACTGACGAACCTACCGGTCTAAAATGGCTACCAGCTCTTCCTCATATGTCAAGTCTTTGTCCAACTGGACAGAGATGAAATCTAACACATGGGACGGGTCACCGTGATATTTTCGGAGCATCGACACATGGAATACCGGATGAACTGAGGATAACCATGGAGGCAACGCAAGTCTATAAGCTACCTCCCCCACCTTATCAAGAATCTCGAACGGCCCGATGTACCTAGGGCTCAACTTACCCTTCTTCCCAAATCTCATAACACCCTTCATGGGCGACACACGAAGCAATACTCGCTCTCCAATCATAGATGCCACATCACAGACCTTTCGATCGACATAACTCTTTTGCCTAGATTGAGCTGCACGAAGTCTCTCCTGCATAATCTTGACCTTATCTAAGGCCTCCTGAACTAAGTCTGTAACCATTAATCGAGCCTTTCCCGGCTCAAACCATCCAATTGACGATCTACATCGTCTACCATATAACGCCTTGTAAGGAGGGCATCTGAATGCTTGACTGATAACTATTATTATGGGCAAACTCCGCCAACGACAATAACTGATCCCAAGAACCCCAAAAGTCAATAACACAAGTGCGGAGCATATCTTCTGAAATCTGAATAGTACGCTCGGGCTGCCCGTCAGTCTGAGGGTGAAATGATGTACTCAACTCCACTCGGGTACCTAACTCACACTGAACTGCCCTCCAAAAGTGCAAAGTAAACTGCATACCCCGATCATAAATGATAGACACGGGCACACTATGAAGGCGAACTATCTCCCAAATATATAACTCAGCCAACCGCTCTGAAGTGTAAGTACTTGCTACAGGAATGAAATGTGCTCATTTAGTTAGCCTATCCATAATAACCCAAACTGCGTCAAATTTCCTCTGAGTCTGTGGGAGTCCAACAACAAAGTCCATAGTGATATGCTCCCACTTCCACTCAGGAATCTCTATTTGCTGAAGCAAACCACCAGGTCTCTAATGCTCATACTTTACCTCCTGACAATTTAAGCAACGAGCCACATACACCACAATGACCTTTTTCATCCTTCTCCACCAATAATGCTGCCTCCAATCTTGGTACATTTTAGCCACACCTGGGTGAATAGAATACTTAGAACTATGAGCCTCCTCAAGGATCAACACACAAAGGCCATCAACATTAGGCACACATAACCGACACTGCATCCTCAAAACACCATCATCTCCAACTGTAACCTGCTTGGCATCACCGTGTCGAGTTGTGTCCCTAAGGACCATCAAATGTGGGTCATCATCATGCCGCTCCTGGATACACTCAATTCAAGAAAGTCGAGCAACTGTACAAGCTAGAACACTGCTGGGCAAAATGTTCAACCTCACGAACTAATTTGCCAAAGTCTGAATATCAGAAGCCAACGGTCTCTTGCCAACTGGAATATACGCAAGGCTGCCCATACTCACTGCCTTCCTACTCAATGAATCGGCCACCACATTGGCCTTCCCCGGGTGATACAATATAGTGGCATCATAATCTTTTAACAACTCTAACCATCTCCGCTGCCTCAAATTTAGATCTTTCTGCTTGAATGAGTACTGGAGGCTGCGATAATCAGTAAAAATCTCACACGGCACGCCATAAAGATAATGCGTCCAAATTTTACAAGCATGAACAATAGATGCCAACTCTAAATCATGAACAGGGTAATTCTTCTCATGGACTTTCAACTGACGGGACGCATACGCAATCACCCTGCTATCCTGCATCAACACTGCTCCAAGACCAACTCTTGAAGCATCACAATACATCGTGAAAGAACTCGAATCTGATGGTAACACCAACACCGGTGTTGAAGTCAAGGTTGTCTTGAGCTTCTGAAAGCCCGCCTTGCACTCCTCTGCCCATTTAAATGGGGCACCCTTCTGAGTCAATTTAGTCATTGGGGCTGCTATGGATGAGAACCCCTGCACAAAACGACAGTAGTAACCCGCCAAACCGAAGAAACTCCTGATTTCCGTAGCTGTAGTGGGTCTAGGCTAGTTCTTGACTGCCCTCATTTCCTTACCTTAATAGTTGTTCATAGCCAATTACAGAATTATCACATAGCTTCACGTCAACAAAGAAAATCTCCTTTCAAACCTTCACTGTAACGACCCGGTCTGTCGTTACGTAGAACCTGCATTATAATTACTGTTATTGACTTGTTATAGGATGGTTATACTATTATTGATGTGTCAGAAATTGTAGGCTTGAAATCAGAATGGTTGTAGTGAGAGTTTAGTCATTCAGTCTTTAAAAATAGCCTTAAAGTTGGAAAAGTCAACTGACAGTTGACTTATTAGTAAACGACCTCGTAATGCAGATTTTATGGCTCGGATAGTTTCATTAGGTGATTTGGGCTTTAGGAGTGTGATCAGAATATTTTTGTGATGTCCGGTGTAGAATTAGGCTTGAATTGGCGAAACTTAGTTTTTGGTGATTTCTGGCCGGCAATAGAAAATAGGCTATCAGGGTCGGAATGGAATTCCGACAGTTGGAACAGGTTCGTAATTTTATTTTGGATATGTCTACAAAATTTCAGGTCAATCGGAGTTGTTTTGGATAGTTTCGGCATCGTTGGTGGATTTTAGAAATTTCAATGTTCTTAGGCTTGAATCCGATGCGAATTCGGTGTTTTGATGTTAGTTTTGGTGTTCCGAGGGCGAAAATAAGTTTGAATGATCATATGTGGCCTGTTGGTATATTTGGTTGGGGTCTCGAGGGGCTCGGGATTGATTTTGAACGGGAAGAAGCTTTTGAGGGGATTTTGAAGAGGGAAAATCGGTGTTCATCACAGAGGTAAGTATTTTGGACCTTAAAACTTGATTATAGGTGATTAAGGAACATAATCTCAGTGTTTAATTCATGAAAATTAGTAGAAAAATGTGAGGTTAGGGCTTGAGATTATGAGGCCTTTAGAGGTCGATTTGAGGGGTCAAACGAACTCCGATTTTAGCGTTCTTTATATGTACGGACTCGTGAGATGACGAAGAACACTTTGGTATAAAAGTTTATGAGTTCTGAGACGCGGGCCCAGGGGTCGAGTTTTGGTTGATGTCGGGTTTTGTGCTTAAAATTGGTATTTTCAATTGGAATTCATTCCTTAAGCATAATTTGATGATAAAAATCTGAACTTTGTAGATTTGGAGCATTCAAGAGTTGATTCAAGAGTCAAGCGTATTGCGGAATAGTTTTCGGGATAGTTTGAGGTAAGTAATGTCTTTAAATCCTGTCCTGAGGGTATGAAACCCCGGACTCTGCACCCTTTCACGGGTTTTGGAATGCAAAGATTGGAACTTTAGAAATATATTTCCTATTTAGGCAACTATTGAGTTGCGAAACCGATTTTCAAGCATACGCTTAATAGTATTGATATATTTTGATATGATTTGGCTGTAAGCCATGTTTGGGGCCTAGTGCCGATCTATTAACCCCTTGGGGGCTGTTTTTACTATTTTCCTCACTTGATATGTTATGATTTTCACTCATTCTTTTCTTGATAATTGTTTTGACACTCAGAATATTTTGATACTATTTATTGAAAATGAAACACTATTTTTGGGTCGAGAACCCAGTATATTTATGGCCTGAAGGGCATGTTGAGAGTGTCTGACTGAGTGAGGCTGCAGGCCATTATTGTGAGGATGTTGTGATATGAGAGAGGCTGCGGGCCAATATTGTGTGTGATTTATGCCATGATGTGGCTTGTTATAGCGCTTGGGCTGTAGGAGCCCTTCTAGAGTCTGTACAACCCCCAAGTTAGCGCAGGTACCTATTGAGTGCGAGTGATTGCCCGCGCGGCTGATACTGAGTGATTGTGAGATTTCCGGATGGGCTAATATTGAGTGACTGTGAGGTTGCCTGATTGGCTGATATTGAGTGACTGTGAGGTTGCCTGATGGGCTGATACTGAGGAAAATTGTTACGAGAAATGATTATGGCCCGAGGGGCAGATTTATGATGATTTTACTAAGTTTTTGAACTATGATTCACTTTGTTTTCAAACTGATATTTACTGAGAGTTTTACTGAGATATATTGAAATTATACTTGTTTCAAAGAATTTCTGGAAATTTGTTTTCGAACTTATGTATTTGATGAATACTTTACGGTGACTTGGTGTTTAATGGTTTTTTTTGTGAATTGGTGTATCTGTGTTGTGTGTTTTATATTTCTCAGACTGCGATTTATTTTCATTACTACTTAGTTGGCATACTCATCATTACTCCTTGTGCCACTGTGCACAGATCCACGTACCAGCTCGGAGCAGTAGCTGTCTCTTTTCGTTAGCAGCAGCTTTGCTGGATTTCGAGGTAGCTGTCCAGCGTCCACAGCTTCTCCATTTCCCTTCCTTATTTAGCTATAGCATTTCATTCCTAGACTTTATTTAAGACATTAGTAGAGTTAGTTATCTCGTAGATGCTCGTGACTATGTTGACTCCAGTCTTAGGAGGTTTTGTTTAGAGTTGTATGGAATATTATTGGGGCGCTAAGACTTAAAGAAATTATTTTATGCTATGTTTGCTGTTTATAATTGAATTGTGAATTACTATAATGGAACAAATGCGTAGTAATGTGATGGTTGGCTAGCCTAGTTCCACGATAGGCGCCATCACGACCTGTTAGGATTTGGGGTCGTGACAAGTTGGTATCAGAGCTCTAGGTTACATAGGACTCAACAGTCAAGAACAAGTTCAGTAGAGTCTTGCGGATCGGTACGGAGACGTCTGTACTTATCTTTGAGAGGCTGCAAAACTCTTAGGAAACATCTGTATTTTTTCTTGAACTCTTTCGTGCCAATTTATTGATTCTTGAAATCTAAACTTACGTTGTTTTATTCTCTCACAGATGGTGAGGAAACGCAATACCGATCAGGGTGACCAGACACCACCCAGACCCACAAGGGGTCGGGGCTGTGGTAGAGGTAGGGGACCAGCTCGCGCAGCAACCGGGACACTACCCCAGGATCCCCCTATCGTTCAGGATCAAGTTCCTGCCGATGGTGCTCCAGCGGGACAAGCTCAGGCACCAGCACTGCCTATTGTTATTCCGGGTCTTCAGGAGACCCTGGCTCAGATATTGACGGTGTGTTCCAGTTTAGCTTAGGCAGTTGTTATGTCTACTACTTCCACTGCAGCTAAAGTCGGGGGAGGCAATTAGACTCCAGCTTCCCGGACACTTGAGCGAGTATTTCAGGGTATTCAGGCATCGGGGGTAGACCCAGCCCAGCCGGTTGCCCCAGTTCAGAACTATGTGGTTCCAGTTATGCCTGAGGATGAGCAACGTAGGCTGGAGAGGTTCAGCAGACTTAAGCCTCCGACTATTAGCGGCGCAGAGGGTGAGGATGCCCAAGGTTTTCTGGATAAATGCCATTGGATATTGCATATTGCGGGTATTTTGGAGACCAGTGGGGTCTCGTTTGCTACATTTCAGTTTGCTGGTGCTGCTTTCACTTGGTGGGAGGCATTCAAGAGGCGTAGGCCGGTTGGTTCAGCACCACTCACATGGCAACAGTTCTCCACGATCGTTTTGGAGAAGTATGTTCCTCAGTCCCAGAGAGAGGAGCAGCGCAGACAGTTCGAGCAGCTGCGCCAAGGAGAGTTGTCAGTTAGTCAGTACGAGATAAGGTTTTTCGAGTTGGCTAGACATGCTTCTGAGTTTGTCCCTACTGATAGGGAGAGGATTAGGAGGTTTGTAGATGGTCTTACTTATCAGCTTCAGATCTTGATGACCACAGAGAGAGTGTCTGGAGATACATTTGAGCAAGTAGTTGACATTTCTCGGGACATTGAGTCGGTTCGTAGGCAGGAGCATGAGGAGAGGGAGGTCAAGAGGCCTCGAGGATCAGGTAGCTTTAGTGGTGCCCCTTCTAGAGGGCAGTTCCAGCACAGTAGAGGTCACCTTCACTGCCAGTTCGCCCAGCTTACAGTGGTGTATCTTCAGGGCAGGGACCCGCAATTCTCATTAGGGACGTTTATGTTTTAGTGCCCTTCCAGCTCAGAGCTCCGCCCGAGCATAATCTTATTAGGGTTCTTCTATGCATGGTTCGTCTGGTGGTTATCATGGTGGCAGGGGTTCTCGTCAATTTTCATCTCCAGCTCCAGGTAGTTGTTATGAGTGTGGAGAGTTCGGACATGAGTGGAGGCAATGTCCCTGTCGTCCTAGTAGTTCATCTCAGCAGAGGGTTCAACCCTTGGCTTCAGCCCCAGTCACTTCACCACCTATTGAGGCAGCTAAGGGAGGTGGTCAGGCAGCTAGAGGCCGTCCTAGAGGGGGAGGTCGAGCAGGTGGATTCCAGCCACGTATTTATGCCCTTCCAGCTAGGCCTGATGCTATGGCCTCAGATGCGGTGATTATAGGTACTATTTTAGTTTGTCACAGTGATGCTTTGCCTTTATTTGACCCTGGTTCCACGTACTCTTATGTCTCATTCTATTTTGCTCATTTTCTGAATATGCCTCGTGAGTCTTTAGTTACGTCTGTTCATGTTTCGACTCTGGTGGGCAATACTATTGTTGTAGACCGCATTTTCTGGACGTGTCTTATATCTATTGTGGGTCTGGAGACCCGAGTGGACTTGATGTTACTCAGGATGGTTGATTTTGATGTGATTCTGGGCATGGATTGGTTATCCCCATGTCATGCTATTCTTGATTGTCACGCTAAGATCGTGACCTTAGCTATGCTCGGAGTTCCGAGATTTGAGTGGAGAGGGTCTATAGAGCATGTGCCTAGTAGAGTGATTTCTTATTTAAAGGCTCAACATATGGTTGAGAAAGGGTGTGAATCTTATCTTGCTTTTGTGAGGGATGGTAGTAGTGAGACTCCATCTGTTGATTCTGTTACTATAGTCCGTGATTTTCCGGATGTATTCCCTGCAGACCTGCCAGGCATGCCGCCTGATAGGGATATTGACTTTGGTATTGACCTGGTGCCAGACACTCAACCTATCTCTATTCCACTTACTTCATGGCACCAGCGGAGTTGAAAGAATAGAAAGAGCAGCTTCAGGAACTCTTAGATAAGGGGTTCATTCGGCCTAGTGTATTACCTTGGGGTGCACCGGTGTTGTTTGTGAAAAAGAAAGATGGCTCTATGCGTATGTGTATTTATTATAGGCAGCTGAATAAGGTTACGGTGAAGAATTGTTATCCTTTGCCTCGTATTGATGACTTATTTGATCATCTTCGGGGAGCTAAGGTGTTCTCCAAGATTGACTTAAGGTCTGGGTATCATCAGCTGAAGATTCGGGATTCTGACATTCCGAAGACTGCTTTTAGGACCAGATATGGTCATTATGAATTCCTGGTTATGTCATTTGGGCTGACCAATGCCCCAGCCACATTCATGCAATTGATGAATAGTGTGTTCCAGCCTAACCTTGATTCGTTCCACACTGTGTTCATTGATGACATCCTGGTTTAATCTCGTAGCCAGGAAGAGCATGCTCAACACCTGAGGGTTGTGTTACAGAGATTGAGGGAGGAGAAGCTTTATGAAAAATTCTCCAAGTGTGAGTTTTGGCATGGTTCAGTAGCTTTCTTGGGGCACGTGGTGTCTAGTGAGGGTATTCAGGTTGATCCAAAGAAGATTGAGGCGGTGCAGAGTTGGCCTAGACCGTCCTCAGCTACTGAAATTAGGAGTTTTGTTTGGCGGGATATTACCGTCATTTTGTGGAAGGATTCTCTTCTTTTGCTTCGCCTTTGACCAGGTTGACCCTAAAGGGTGATCCATTCAGATGGTCTGATGAGTGTGAGGAGAGCTTTCAGAAGCTCAAGTCAACATTGACCACAACTCCGGTTCTGGTTTTGCCTACTGGTTTGGGTTCTTACATAATCTATTGTGATGCTTCTAGAGTTGGCTCAGGAGTGGTATTGATGCAGGACGGTAGGGTGATTGCCTACGCGTCTAGACAGTTGAATGTGCACGAGAAGAACTATCAAGTGCACGATCTTGAGTTAGCTACCATTGTTCATGCCTTAAAGATTTGGCGACATTATTTGTATGGAGTACAGTGTGAGATTTTCAGTGATCATCATAGCTTAGAGTATCTGCTGAGGCAGAAAGATTTGAATTTGCGGCGGAGGAGATGGTTAGAGCTTCTCAAGGATTATGATCTTACTATTTTGTATCACCCGGGAAAGGCCAATGTAGTGTCCGATGCCTTGAGTCGCAGAGCCGAGAGTTTGGGGAGTCTAGCATACCTTTCAGCAGCACAGCGACCTTTAGCACTTGATGTTCAGGATTTAGCGGGTCAGTTGGTGAGATTGGATTTGTTAGACCCTACGCGAGTATTAGCTAGCATGGCTTCCCGGTCTTCTCTTTATGATCAGATTAAAGTTTGCCAGTATGATGACCGACACTTGTTAGTTCTTCAGGATAGAGTCTGTCGAGGTGATGCTAGGGATGTGACCATTGGTGATGACGGTGTTATGAGGATGCAAGGCCGTATTTGCGTGCCGAATGTGGAAGGGATTCAAGAGTTGATATTAGCAGAGGCTCACAACTCGCAATATTTTATTCATCCGGGTGCCGCAAAAATGTACCAGGATCTGAGACAGCAGTATTGATAGAGGCGGATGAAGAGAGATATTGTTGAGTATGTAGCACGGTGTCTCAACTGCCAGCAGGTCAAGTATGAGCACCAGAGACCATGTGGGTTGCTTTAGAGGTTAGATACTCCGGAGTGGAAGTGGGAGCGGATTACTATGGACTTTGTAGTTGGGCTTCCACGGACATCGAAGGGTTTTGATGCTATTTGGGTCATTGTGGATAGTTTGACCAAGTCCGCGCACTTCATTCATGTCAGCACTACTTATACTTCAGAGCGGTTAGCGGGTATTTACATTAAGAAGATTGTCCGGTTGCATGGAGTTCTGGTTTCTATCATTTCTGACAGGGGTACACAGTTTACATCTCAGTTTTGGAAGGCCGTACAGAGAGGTATGGGTATTGATGTAGAGTTGAGCACTGCATTTCATCCGCAGACCGACGGACAGTCGGAACTGACTATTCAGATTTTGGAGGATATGTTACGGGCTTGAATGATTTATTTTGGTGGATCATGGGATCAGTTTCTGCCACTAGCGGAGTTTGCATATAATAACAGCTAGCAATCCTGTATCTAGAAGGCCCTGTATGAGGCTTTATATGGTAGGAGGTGTAGATCTTCGGTTGGTTAGTTCGAGCCTGGTGAGGCTAAGTTATTGGGCACGGATTTGATTCGGGATGCGTTGGAGAAAGTGAAGTTGATTCAGGAGTGACTTCGCACGGTGTAGTCTAGGCAGAAGAGCTATGCAGACCGGAAGGTCCGGATGTATCATTTATGGAAGGTGATAAGGTACTGTTGGATGTATCACCCATGAAGGGTGTTATGAGGTTCAGAAAGAGAGGAAAGCTGATTCCACGGTTTATTGGTCCTTTTGAGGTACATCAGAAGGTTGGAGAGGTGGCTTATAAACTTGCCTTGCCACCCAGCTTGTCGAGTGTTCATCTGGTATTTCATGTGTCGATGCTCCATAAATATGTTGGTGACCCGTCTCATGTTTTAGACTTTAGCAGAGTTCAGCTTGAGGGTAATATATCATTTGAGGTAAAACCAGTAGCAATTTTGGCTCGCGAGGTCAGAAAGTTGAGCTCCAAGGATATAGCTTCAGTGAAAGTACAGTGGAAGGGTCAGCAAGTGGAGGAGGCTACTTGGGATATCGAGTGGGAGATGCAGAGCAAATATCCTCACTTGTTTGAGACTCCAGGTATGTTTCTAGACCCATTCGAGGATGAACGTTTGTTTAAGAGGGGGAGAATGTAACGACCCGGTCAGTCGTTACGTAGAACCTGCATTATAATTACTGTTATTGACTTGTTATAGGATGGTAATACTGTTATTGATGTGTTAGAGTTGGTAGGCTTGAAATTAGAATGGTTGTAGTGAGAGTTTAGTCATTCAGTCTTTAAAAATAGCCTTAAAGTTGGAAAAGTCAACTGAGAGTTTAATTATTATTAAACGACCTCGTAATGCGTATTTTATTGCTCGGATAGCTTCGTTAGGTGATTTGGGACATAGGAGTGTGATCAGAATATTTTTGTGATGTCCGGTGTACAATTAGGCTTGATTTGGTGAAAGTTAGTTTTTGGCGATTTCCGATCGACAGTGGAAAATAGGCTATCAGGGTCGGAATGGAATCCCGACAGTTGGAACAGGTTCGTAATGTCATTTTGGATATGTCTGCAAAATTTCAGGTCAATCGGAGTTGTTTTGGATAGTTTTGGCATCGTTGGTGGATTTTAGAAATTTCAATGTTCTTAGGCTTGAATCCGATGTGAATTTGGTGTTTTGATGTTAGTTTTGGTGTTCCAAGGGTGCAACTAAGTTTTAATGATCATATGTGACTTGTTGGTATATTTGGTTGGGGTCTCAAGGGGCTCGGGAGTGATTTCTGGTGGCCAACGGGCATTTTAGCCTTAGTAAAGATTGTTGGTTTTTCTAGTGTTAGAAAAGCAGTACTTTGTGCATTGCGATCGCGGAACATAGGTCCGATCGCATAGAGTTTATTGATGTCAGGAAGAAATTAATCAGTGCGATCACGGATATCGGGCTGCGATCGCGTGACGTTGGAAGTTTTTTCATCGCGATCGCGTGATGTCAGATCGCGTTCGCGTAGGGTTGGAAGACCTGAGTCTGGGTCACGCGTTTGTTCTTCGCGAACACGGTTGATTGTTCCCGACCGCGTAGAGGTGAAAGGTAGAGCATCGCGATCGCATAGTGTTGGTCGCGATCGCGTAGGGTAATACTGGGGACCCGCGAAGTTGTTCTTCGCGATCGCGATGAAGAAATCCCTGGGCTGTTTAATCAAAACCCTTCCACGACCATTAACCTATTTTAACACCATTTTTTAACGGGAAGAAGCTTTTGAGGCGATTTCGAAGAGGAAAAATCAGTGTTCATCATAGAGGTAAGTATTTTGGACCTTAAAACTTGATTATAGGTGATTAAGGAACATAATCTCAGTGTTTAATTCATGAAAATTAGTAGAAAAATGTGGGGTTAGGGCTTGAGATTATGAGGCCTTTAGGGGTCGATTTGAGGGGTCAAACGAACTCCAATTTTGGCGTTCTTTATATGTATGGACTCGTGAGATGACGAAGAACACTTTGGTATAAAAAATTATGAGTTCTGAGACGCGGGCCCGGGGGTCGGGTTTTGACCGATTTCGGGTTTTGTGCTTAAAATCGGTGTTTTTCAATTGGAATTCATTCCTTAAGCATAATTTGATGATAAAAATCTGAACTTTGTAGATTTGGAGCATTCAGGAGTTGATTCGAGAGGCAAGCATATTGCGGAATAGTTTCCGGGCTAGTTTGAGGTAAGTAAAGTCTTTAAATCCTGTCCTGAGGGTATGAAACCCCAGACTCTGCACCCTTTCACGTGTTTTGGAATGCAATGATTGGAGCTTTGGAAATATATTCCCTATTTAGGCAACTATTGAGTTGCGAAATCGATTTTTAAGCCTATGCTTAATAGTATTGATATATTTTGATATGATTTGGGTTGTAAGCCATGTTTAGGGCCTAGTGCCGATCTGTATACCCCTTGGGGGCTGTTTTTACTATTTTCCTCACTTGATATGTTATGATTTTCACTCATTCTTTTCTTGATAATTGTTTTGACACTCAGAATATTTTGATACTATTTATTGAAAATGAAACACTATTTTTGGGTCGAGAACCCAGTATATTTATGGCCTGAAGGGCATGTTGAGAGTGTCTGATTGAGTAAGGCTACGGGCCATTATTGTGAGGATGTTGTGATATGAGAGAGGTTGCGGGCCAATATTGTGTGTGATTTATGCCATGTTGTGGCTTGTTATAGCACTTGGGATGTAGGTGTCTTTCCGGAGTCTGTACACACCCCAGTGAGCGCAGGTACTTATTGAGTGCGAGTGATTGCCCGCACGGCTGATACTGAGTGATTGTGAGGTTGCCTGATGGGCTAATATTGAGTGACTGTGAGGTTGCCTGATTAGCTGATATTGAGTGACTGTGAGGTTGCCTGATGGGCTGATACTGAGGGAAATTGTTACGAGAAATGATTATGGCCCGAGGGGCAGATTTATGATGATTTTTCTAAGTTTTTGAACTATGATTCACTTCGTTTTCAAACTGATTTTTACTGAGAGTTTTACTTAGATATATTGAAATTATACTTGTTTCAAAGAATTTCTGGAAATTGGTTTTCGAACTTATGTATTTGATGAATACTTTACGGTGACTTGGTGTTTTAATAGTTTTTTGTGAATTGGTGTATGTGTAATGTGTGTTTTATATTTCTCAGACCGCGATTTATTTTCATTACTACAGAGTTGGCGTACTCATCATTATTCCCTGTGCACCTGTGCACAGATCCAGGTACCGGCTCGGAGCAGTAGCTGTCTCTGTTCGTTAGCAGTAACTTTGCGGGATTTCGAGGTAGATGTCCAGCGTCCACAACTTCTCCATTTCCCTTCCTTATTTAGCTTTAGCATTTCATTCCTAGACTTTATTTAAGACATTAGTAGAGTTAGTTATCTTGTAGATACTTGTGACCATGTTGACTCCAGTCTTGGGAGGTTTTATTTAGAGTTGTATGAACTATTATAGGGGCGCTAAGACTTAAAGAAATTATTTTATGCTATGTTTGTTGTTTATTATTGAATTGTGAATTACTATAATGGAACAAATGCGTATTAATGTGATGGTTGGCTAGCCTAGTTCCACGATAGGCGCCATCATGACCTGTTAGGATTTGGGGTCGTGACAATCACATTACTGATAACGAGATACGATGCTTGAAGACCTCGTAATTATATACCCGAATATACGTGTCTCATTGAACGCCACCTCGGCGGGCACCTACCTTGTAGGTTACGGCTCAATAATTATAGCACGAATTAGGCAAGTTATGCATAGATAGTTAATTAATTAATTCATTCATTTACTTATTTATTTAGTTATTTATTATTATTATTATTATTATTATTATTATTATTTTATACATAAATTATTGAATAAGCCTAACAGGCATGACTCCCTACCAGTGCTATAGTAAAATTTTAATTCACAAGGGAGAATTTAAACACAAGAATTTCAATCACAAGGATCTCATTCTTACATAACTTCCACCGCGGCTCGTAGCCCGATTTAAATATACCAAATCATATTAAAACGCAAGGATCTCGTCCTCAATTCTAAATCACAAGTAATATGCATATCGTGCCACTCAAAACCTTCCCTTTTCTTCCTTTAAATAGTTTCCGTTAAACAAAATTACAACACGTAATGATAGACACAGTTATCTCCATCGAATTTCTCAATACAAGTATTCCCATAAGTAGATTTTTAAGTTATCAGGCTCACCCGGGAGTGGAGCATATCAGAAGAATTTTATTTGATACGCATAACCGATCTAAGTTTAGGAAATCATCACTTTATAATAATAATAAGAGATTGTTCTTTTAATGACACCATTTGATATAACGACCTCAGCCATACCGTAGAAAATATATTGACAGACTGGGTCTCCACCTCTAGGAATCTGACCTCCACCTTCGACATTCCGACCCCTTTTTCCTAGCTGGTCATGTAAGTTGAGTTATAACTGCAATGGGCCACGTCGCCTGAGTACTCTGATGAAATATGACTATCCCAAGTCTAGGACGGTTTCTACCACTAGCCGAATTAAAGTATCAACTTTCCCTGAATCGCACAAAACTTTTACAATCATATTTGAGTCCTTTAGTGAGTTTGTGAACTTACTCTCTGGCTATATGAATCGAAGTAGGAGTATAATGGGCTAACTTATCGAACCCGATGGCATATTCTGACACCGTCATATGACCTGACGCAACAATTCAAACCTTATGTGCCACGTATTATGGGGAGTCCGAGAAATAACTCTTTCAAAAGCATTTATGAGAACTGAGTCAAGTAATTGATGCTGCATTGGCTAGTCATCCTCTTCGTAGGCTTGCCACAAACACCGGCGGCTAATTTCTTCTTTTACTATGATGACTCAACATTGTAGAGCTACCCCCTTTATTCATATACTTTTCATTATTCTTTTAGAGTAACTCTCATCTCTATTGACACATAATGATCGCAAAAGTAGAGCTGTATTCAGATAATTCTTGGCATGAACCATATAGTCTAGAAGCTTGTCAACCACTGTACTCCCTTTGGAGTACCCCAAAATCCACAATCGTGACTCCCACGCTGAGTAAACCTTCTGTAGATTTAAAGTTGGTTATATAACTCCTTTGGTACTGAGGATTGAGGTTATTAGGGAGGCAGATATACCGCCAGTACCAACTTTATCTCTTGCAAAAATCTCAGGCCTTATACATTCTAGGCCAAAGCCGATATGACACATGACCCCGCAATCTATTCCTTGACAGTAGCTTTCTCTATTTGGCACGAAGCCATAGGTCACAATGCATGATAATCCACAATGTTTAACTTCACTGCTCATATAATCAACCAGGCTGCTTTTAACTACTCCCTTGTTATGCAGTACTGAAGTAGCTATAAATCCTTCTAGGATATGGGCTAGTCCAACATGTACCGCCTGGGCTAGAACCTCCACGTCTAGATCCATTTGAGACAGTAGAATAGGTTCTGATATTCGATCTTTAGAATGAGCTATGGTTCTATCTCTTCCCCTAATCGTAGCTGTCATTGACGCTTCATCTCTTGTCCGATTGTAGACGCCTTGCGTGTTGTCAAGATTATGAGAGGACAAGAATAGGCAAGTTCAATCATCAATGGTAGAATAAATTTGCACGATGGAGTAGAATGGAAGTGAGATCGTTCCTAACTTAATAGCCTCTGAGAGATAAGTACAGACGTCTCCGTACCGATCTTTTAGACTCTACCAAGTTTGTTCGTGAATTGTGAGAACTACACAACCTAGTGCTCTGATACCAACTTTTCACGACCCAAATTCCCAACCTTAGGGATCGTGATGGCGCCTAACACCACACTTGCTAGGCAAGCCAATGTTAGAAGGCGATTAACTAATTTCCTTAATTAATTACTTAAGCATAAATAAATGAATTTAAAGTAAACTTAATTTAAATGATTTCCAATGAAATACTCCAAACATAAAATAATAAGCACTTAATTATAACGAACCACAAACTAAGTATATAAATAACTCTAAGACTACCCTAGGGTCTGGTGTCACAATCCACGAACTACTAAAGAATACTACAAATAATGGGCTGAAAGAAATAAGGTAACTGTTATGAATAAAATAAAACAGCGTTTATAGAAATAGGAGAAGACTCTCGCGATCTGCGGACTCCGGCAGATAATACCTCGTGTCTCCAAATGATTGAATGGCTTCTCTAGTAAAGTCTACTAACGGCTAGTACCTGGATCTGCACAAAAGAGTGCAGAGTGTAGTATCAGTACAACCGACCCCATGTACTAAGTAAGTGTCGAGCCTAACCTCAACGAAGTAGTGACGAGGCTAAGGCGGGGCATTAACAATATAACATGTCACAATAATAATTAACAAGGCAAGGAAGAAATCTAAACAAATAGACAAATAAATGTTGCAACAAAATAAAATATCTCAACTGCTTTTTTCAGGTCTCAGCTATAACCAATTCTCAAATAATTTCCAAATTTCCAATCTTTAACTTTAAATAAAAATGGTGCCAAAAATATATAAATAATAGTAATAAACATGTAAGCTTTTCAAAATATTATTTTCTTTGAAAATTAGTAAAATATAAATGTCCTCCCTTATCGATCCTTGTTGCGGCGTGCAACCCGCTCCCACCAGACATATCACATCAATTTATGTATAATTTTCACAATTTAGGCCAACCCTTTCACAATATTTTAGACTCAACAATTATAAATAATAAACTGTATATTTTTCTCATAAACTTCATCAATATCATCTCAGCAACGAAACCAACAAGAATATCAAAATATATATATAATTCGTAAAAACAATGCCAAACCTCTCAACCGTTTTATACCACAAGGAAAAAATCTCAAATAACCAATACACTTTCAACAATAGCTACAACAATATCTAACAACAAATTAATAAGGCAAAATAGTCATAGAAACAATAATGAATATATAACAATGAAGACAATAATCAATTAAGTTGGGGACGGGGAAGGGATCATGTTTAACAAATAATTTGGGTGGTGCATAGATACTCGTCACCTCACCTATACACCATGACCATGCATTTCACATAGCAAACAAGTGGGGAGTCATATTCCCTCAAGTTAAAGTTAGATCAAACACTCACCTAAATTTCGCAGGCCACTCACCGCTCAATTATTGGGTTTCCTTTTGAATTCACCTCTAACTTTCTCGAATATATTGACAATTAACTTCAAACATTAACTAATGCTAAAGGAACTAACTTTATTGAAAAATACAATTTGTTCTAACTTTTCTCAAAAAAGTGAAAACCCGACCCAGTGCCTGCTTGGTCTAAGCTCGGGGTTCGGACCAAATTACGTTTACCAATTCACCCACGAACCCAAATATGCTATTAGTTTTGAAATTTGACCTTAATTCCATGTACAAATTCAATTTTTATAAAATTCCCTAATTCTACCCAAACCCTCAAATTTTACCATGAAAATTATGTGTTTTTGCTTTAAAAGAGATGAAAAATAGTAAGGAATTGAAAGAACAAAGTTTGGAATTGATTACCTATGACTTGGGGATGAAGATTCTTAAAGAAAATCGCTTTTTGGGCTGAAATCCTCGAAATTTTGGTGAAGAAGAAGGTTTGCCTGGTTTTTAAAAGGTATTTATAGTAGCTGGACAGGAGACCTATGCGTTCGCACTGGGGGGGAGGGTGCGTTCGCATAGAACAAAAATGACCTCCCCCTATTTTACTCTATGCATTCACACTGGGGGTGCGTTCGCATAGAACAAAAATGACATCCCCTTATTTTACTCTATGCGTTCGCACTGGGAGGGTGTGTTTGCATAGAGAAAAAATGACCTCCCCCTATTTTACTCTATGCGTATGCACTGGTGGGGTGCGTTCGCATCGAAAAAAAAGGACCTCCCCCTATTTTACTCTATGCATTCGCACTGGTGGGGTGCGTTCACATAAAACAAAAATGACCTCCCCATACTTTACTCTGTGCATTTGCACTGGCGGGTTAGAACAAAAAGACCTCCCCCTATTATACTCTATGCGTTCGCACTAGGGGGTGCGTTCGCATAGAACAAAAATGACCTCCCCCTATCTTACTCTATGCGTTTTGTAATGACCCGACCAGTCGTTTTGCGTTATCGAACCCCGTTCCCCTAATGAGACTTCCCATAGTGGCTTATTATGATTCGTGACTTGCGGGGGCGGATGGTTCGGGTTTTGGAAGTGTTTAGAGTGCTATAGGAACACTTGGTTCCTTAAGGTTGACCTTTTAGGCAAAATTTGACTTCGGTAAATATTTTGAGCAAACGACCTCAGAATCAAGTATGATGATTTAGGACTTGGGTGTATGTTCGGAACGGGTTTTGTAAAACCCGGGAGCGTTTCGGCGCCCAATATCGAAATAAGAATTTCCTTAAGTTTAAAATTTGGTTTGGAACGTGTTTTTGATTTATCGAGGTCCTAATGGAATTCTGAGACCGGGAATTGTTCCATTATGTCATTTATGATTTGCCTGCAAAATTTGGTGTCATTCCGAGTAGTATAGGTCGGGTCGGCACATTGATATCAAATTCAAGAACTTGAAGTTCTTAAGTTTTGATTCTAGGGGTTTTGAGGGGTGACCTTCCTTGCTTTCAAGGTTTCGGAATTCAAAGTAAAACGATTCTTTGTTTAAGTTTAATAATAAAGTAAAGGAAATCGGCCTGCTCTTCTCTCTTTTCTCTATTGAACTATGGAGAGCAATTTATAGTAGCGACACAGATTCACCACAACCCGATGAGTCTGGCTAGGCTATTAGGCACTTTTGGTCTAGGCTTTCTCAGGCCTATGATTTTGAGTTTTAGCACTATTTTGAGTGTTCCGAAGGCTCGAGTGAGTCCGTATTATGATTTGGGACTTATTGGTATATTTGGACGGGGGCTCGGGTGGGCCCAGGTGCCCCTCACGCACTAAACGAGGCCAAAAACCAGCTGAAAATGCAGTTGATGCACCTGATCTGGTGTGACCTCAGGTGCGGTTGCCTAGCCGCAAGAGCGGGACCGCTCTTGCGGTCCCAACCTCGCAGGTGCAGAAACCAGTGGCCAGACCATTCCTCGCAGGTGCAGACCAAGTTTCGCAGGTGCGGTCTCCACTCCACAGGTGTGGCCCCAGCCTCCCTCGTCCAGTTTCGCAGGTGCGAGCTTTTGCCCGCAAGTGCGGTCCTTGAGTCGCATGTGCGAAAACACTGTAGACAGTGTGATCATTTAAATACGAGAGTCTTAATTTTCATCCCCATTTTTCCTCCATTAAAATACCTTGAGAGCTTTGGATAAGGACTCCACGACCAACCACTGTAAGGTAAGTTAATTCCACCCTAAAGTTAGTTTCATTAATGAATTACTAGTTAAATTACCTACTTAATTAGTGAAAAATCAAGATTTGGGTAGTAACCTAGGGCTTGTGAGGATTTGATGAAGTACCCCTTAATTTGCTATGAATTCAAGTAAAAACCGTATATTAACGATCCTTAGGCTATGGGTGAGTGATTCCTTCGAGAATTTTCGAAATTCGAGCGTGCGGGCTCGGGGTTGAATTTTTGGATTTCTTCAAGAATGATGAATTTATTGAATTAATAGAATAGTTTCGATACTTTGAACATGAATTGATATAATTGTACAACATTTGGCTAGTTACGAGTCCTCGGGTGTAGAGTTCGGAGTTTCGGGCGCGTTCTTGGTCCGGGAGGTAGATTCGGCATGAGGTAAGTCTCCTTTCTAACCTTGTAAGAGGGAATTGTCCCCATAGGTTATTTATATGATATATGTAATTGTTTTGGGGGTTACCGTGCGTATAAAGTGACGAGAGTCCGTACGTAGCGACTATTATTGTTATGTCCGGGTAGTTAGGCCCACAACATGCCTTATATTCTTCCTTGTAATGACATATATGCTATGAACTCATGTTATGCGTAGTATTGTTTCTCTGAGATTTCATGGAATTGGTTATGGGAAGTAAAAAAAATTTAGAATATTGTGTGTGCATGTGACCGCTTCGCAATTTACATTCTTCGAGCGGAGTGTGATTTTCCCCCACTCTCATGGTAGCGAGTCGTACGCCACAAAGGATTGAAAGGTGCACTTATGATTTGGGTCGTTCGACCCTCGGTAGTGCACCGATATGATTAATTTGAGAGATGCACTTGTGGTTCAGGCCGTTCGACCCTCGACAGTGCATAAGTGAGATTGTACTATGGTAAGGATGCACCTATGGTACGGGCCGTTTGATCATCGGCAGTGCATAGATATTATCTTTACGACTCTGGCCGGTTGTCTTTCTCCTGTATGCGCATGGAAAAATGCTACTGTTTTCCTAGACTTTGATTTGACTGATATTTGGGGGGAAATGAGGTAGTAATTATTTACTTACGTTCAATATATATACTTGGATTTTTGTGCCCTATATGTACTTGTTGTTTACTGTCTACATGTCTATCGCTTTCATTATACCCTGTTAATACTATACCGTTGGACCATAGTGAGTGTCAAGTCGATCTCTCGTCACTACTTCTTCGAGATTAGGATAGATACTCACTAGGTACATATTTATTTATGTACTCATGTTACACTTCTGTACTTAAATGTACTAGTTCTAAGGCTGGTGCATCTGGTTATCATACTGGAGCTAGATTCTGATATAGTGGACCTGACTTCACGGTGATCTGCTTCTCCTGACGATCCCCATCAGCACCATGGAGCTTCTTTTGCTTATTTTCCCGTCTATTTATTTCAGACAGTTGAATTGTATATTTTATCTTTTGTACATCCAGTTAGTATGCCCGTGGTACTCGTGACACTAGTTCCTGGCACACACGTAGTAGTTATTGTGGATTACGGTCTGTACATATATGTATGTTTTGGACTCACGCCTCATCATGACTGCTTTTGTTTAAAACTAGTTAATTACCCTAATCGACTAATCTTTTTTAAGCTTTATGACTAGTATATATATATATATATATATATATATATATAGATATATATTGATATGTTTGAATCAATGAGAAGGAACTGTAGTAATTCGATTATTGGCTTGCTTGACCTCGCTGTTGGGCGCCATCACGACCTGAGTTAGGATTTTGGGTCGTGACAACATGGTATCAGAGCTCTAGGTTCATGTAAGTCTCATGAGTCACGGACAAACCCAGTAGAGTCTTGTTGATCGGTACAGATACATCTATACTTATCTTCAGGAGGCTATAGGGTGTTGCGAAACCTCTCTTTATTAATATTCTATCGTGCAATCGATGATGTACTAAAACTCATTATTTTATTCTCACACAGATGGTGAGGACGCGCGCATCCAATGTTCCTGATCCGGCTGATGCCGCTACCCCCGCCGTTCGAGGCTGTGGCAGAGGCAGGGGAGGGCACCGACCCGAGGTAGGAGACGAGAGAGTCCCAGATCTATTCCACTTGAACCACCAGAGGACTCTATCATAGAGGAGCAGGACGAGGCGCCTCCAGTGGACTTCATGACGGCGCTAGCCTTCTAGGAGGTCATGGGTCGTATGATGAGATTTATTGACACCATGTCCCAGGCATGTTTATTTACATCAGATCCTGCCACCTCACAGGCGGGAGGGGGAGTCCATACCCCTACCGCCCAGGCCGCCAGTCAAACAGCAGCAGTACATCAAACCCCAGGTACACTGCCCGTGGGTGGGGTCCATCCTGTAGCAGCAGCACCGGACCCCAGACCAGCTGCGGACGACAATCCGCAAAAGTTATTGGACATATGGACTCGATTGCGCCCCCAGTCTTTGGGGGTGAGAGAAGCGAGGATGCCTAGGACTTCATTGACAGGTGCAGGGATAGACTGCACAACATGAGGATCCTAGCATCCCATGGAGTGGATTTCACCACATTTCAGTTACAGGGCAGAGCTCGCAGGTGGTGGTAGTCTTATATTCTCAGCAGGCCAGCAGATTCTCCTCTTGTCACTTGGGAGCAGTTCACGTAGATATTTCTGGACAGATATATTCCACCCTCTGAGAGGGAAGAGTTGCGGTGTCAGTT
This sequence comes from Nicotiana undulata, assembly GCA_005239495.1. Classification (NCBI taxonomy): domain Eukaryota; kingdom Viridiplantae; phylum Streptophyta; class Magnoliopsida; order Solanales; family Solanaceae; genus Nicotiana; species Nicotiana undulata. The sequence goes on along the minus strand of ML300642.1, from coordinate 14,157 downwards.
TGAGCAGCTGGAGCAGGGATAGATGTCCGTGACAGATTATGAGGCCAGATTTTCATAGCTATCTCGCCATGCACTTATTATATTACCTACTGATGCTGAAAGAGTACGGAGGTTTGTAGCGGGATTGCATCCAGGTATTAGATCCACCATGGCTCGAGAGGTGGAGATGGGTACTCCTTATCAGCTCGTGGTAAAGATAGCTCGCAAGGTCGAGGGTTATCGGTCGAGGAGTAGGGAGCAGGGTCACCAGGACAATAGGGATAGGTTCTCCGTAGATTTCAGAGGTGCCCCAGTTAGGAGCAGGGCTTAGTTTGGGGGTGGTCAGCCCAACAGGCCTTCATATTCAGCACCTTCACCACCTCCTCGAGGTGTTTCAGTGAGGCCTCAGTTCAGCGCTATGCCAGAGCGTTCCTACCGTCCTTCAACTATTCATAGTTCACCCAGTGGTTATCCCAGTCACCAGAGATCCTCCAATTCATACTTCAGTGCTATGCCAGAGGGTCCACATCGCTCCATGGCTATTCAGGGTTCTTCTTCTTCGGGACAGCAGGATATGGTACCTGGAGGTTGTTATGAGTGTGGGGAGCCAGGTCATATGAGGAGGCAGTGTCCCAGATATCGGGGCAAGGCAGTGCAATAGAGTTATCAGCCTATGGGTCCAGCGCCAGCAGTCCGGCCGCCTAGAGGTGGATGACAGGTCGGAAGGGGTCGTCCCAAAGGTGGAGGCCAGTCAGGGGAAGGCCAGTCAGCTCCTGTCCACTCTGGGGGAGTTCAGTCTTCAGGTGCCCCAACTAGATTCTATGCTATTCCGGCCAGATTAGATGCAGTGGCCTCAGACGTCGTGATCACAGGTATTATCTCAGTATGTGGTAGGGAGGCTTCAGTATTGTTTGATCCAGGATCCACTTATTCATATGTCTCGACCCTATTTCCTCATTTTCTGGATGTTCCTCGTGAGTTCTTGGGTTCCCCTATATATGTGTCCACTCTTGTGGGCGATTCGGTGGTAGTAGACCGGGTCTATCAGTCTTTTGTGATCACATTCAGTGGGTCCGAGACCAGAGCGGACCTTTTATTGCTTGACATGGTTGATTTCGAGGTTATTCTGGGCATGAATTTGCTATCTCCTTATCATGTCGTGCTAGAATGCCATGCCAAGACAGTTACTTTGGCCATGCCCGAGTCGCCAAGATTGGAGTGGAGAGGTTCCTCAGTTACTGCAGCCAGTAGAGTTATTTCATTCCTGAAGGCTCAACATATGGTCGAGAAGGGCTGTCTGGCCTATCTTGCTTGTGTGCGGGACACTACCGCCAAGTCCCCGACTATTGATTCAGTGCCAGTTGTTCGAGAGTTTGCTGATGTATTTCCTTCAGACCTTCCAGGCATGCCTCCATATCGAGATATTGATTTCTGCATTGATCTAGCTCCAGATATTCAACCTATTTCCCTTCCCTCGTACCGTATGGCTCCTAAGGAGTTGAGGGAGTTAAAGGAGCAGCTTGAGGAGTTGTTAGCTAAGGGGTTTATCAGGCCAAGTGTATCACCGTGGGGTGCTCCAGTCCTATTTGTGAAGGAGAAAGATTGGTCCATGCGGATGTGCATTGATTACCGCCAGTTGAACAAGGTCACCACTAAGAACAAGTATCCATTGTCGCGCATCGATGATTTGTTTGACCAGTTGCAGGGTGCTTGGGTGTTTTCTAAGATCGATTTGAGATCGGGTTATCATTAGTTGAAGATTCGGGCCTCAGATGTTTCGAAGACTGCATTTTGTACTATATATGGCCATTATGAGTTCCTGGTAATGTCCTTTGGCTTGACTAATGCCCCAACAACATTCATGGACTTGATGAATAGGGTGTTCAGGCCGTATATTGATTCCTTTGTCATTGTATTCATTGATGACATCTTGATCTATTCACGGAGCCTGGGTGAGCACGAGTAGCATCTAAGAGTGTGCTCCAGACCTTGCGGAAACAAAAGCTATATGCTAAGTTCTCCAAGTGTGAGTTGTGGTTTGATTCCGTAGCATTTCTGGGGCATGTGGTATCCGGAGAGGGTATCAAGGTTGATCCTCATAAGAATGCCCCATTTCGATGGTCCGACTAGTGTGAGGCGAGCTTTCAGAAGCTCAAGTCAGCACCAGTTCTGACATTGCCTTTCGATTCTGGGATGTATAATGTGTATTGCGACGCTTCACGCATTGGGTTGGGATGTGTGTTGATGCAGGCCAGGAGAGTTATTGCTTATGCTTTGCGCCAGCTAAAGGTTCATGAGAAGAATTACCATGTGCACGACTTAGAGTTGGCGGCGATTGTTCATGCTCTGAAGATTTGGAGGCACTACTTGTATGGAGTATCCTATGAGGTTTATACAGACCACCGCAGTTTGCAGCACTTATTCAAGCAGAGAGATCTTAATTTGAGGCAGCGCATATGGCTTGAGTTGTTGAAGGATTATGATATCATCATTCTCTATCATCCTGGCAAGGCAAATATTGTAGCAGATGCCTTGAGCAGAAAGGCAGAGAGTATGGGTAGCTTGGCCTACATCGCAACAGAAGAGAGACCTCTATCCTTGGACATTCAGTCCTTGGCTAATCGCCTGGTGAGATTAGATCTTTCGGAGCCTCGTCGAGTTCTTGTACATGTGGTTGCTCAGTCTTCGTTATTGGGGGAGATTAAGGCTCGGCAGTTTGATGATCCGTGCTTAGCAGAGCATTGGGAGACAGTGGTCCAGGGTGGGGCCAAGGAGGTTACTTTGGGAAAGGATGGTGTTCTGAGACTTCAGGGTCGGTTGTGTGTTCCTAATGTCGATGGCCTGAGGGAGAAGATTCTAGAGGAGGCCCACAGTTCACGGTATTCTATTCATCCTGGTGCTACGAAGATGTATCATGATTTGAGGCAGCATTTCTGGTGGAGGCGGATGAAGAAACACATTGTGGAGTATGTGGCTAGGTGTCTTAATTACCAACAGGTCAAGTACGAGCATCAGAGGCCAGGAGGCCTATTTCAGCAGATGCCCATTCCTGAGTAGAAGTGGGAGCGCATCACTATGGACTTCGTGGTTGGATCAATTGACCAAATCGTCGCATTTCATTCTGGTGGCTACTACTTACACTTCTGAGAGGCTAGTCCGGATCTACATTCGGGAGATAGTCCGGTTGCACGGTGTGCCGGTGTCCATTATATCAGATCGAGGTCCTCAGTTCACCTCGTACTTCTGGAGAGCATTGCATAGTGAGATGGGCACCCAGATAGACCTCAACACAACATTTCACCCTCAGACTGATGGTCAGTCAGAGCGTATAGTTCAGATATTGGAGGACATGCTCAGGGCTTGTGTGATCGACTTTGGGGGTCAGTGGGCCCAGTTCTTGCCTTTGGCCGAGTTTGCTTACAATAATAGTTATCAGTCCAACATCGAGATGGCTCCATTCGAGGCCTTGTATGGTCGGCGGTGTCATTCTCCTATAGGGTGGTTTGAGCCTGGTGAGGCTAAATTATATGGCACTGACCTGGTATGGTATGCGTTGGAGAGAGTGAAGTTTATTCAGGATAGGCTCCGCACAACACAGTCTAGACAGAAGAATTATGCAGATCAGAGGGCGCGTGATGTAGAATTTATGGAGGGAGATAAGGTTCTGCTAAAGGTATCTCCGATAAAGGTCATTATGAGATTCGGGAAGAAGGGCAAGGTGAGCCCAAGGTTTATAGGCCCTTTTGAGGTGTTGAGGCGAGTCGGAGAGGTTGCTTATGAGCTAGCTTTACCTCCCAATTTATCATGAGTTCATCCGGTCTTTCATGTATCCATGCTCTGGAGATATCACGCTGACCTTTCTCACATGGTTGATTTCAGCACTATTCAGTTGGATGAGAAGTTGGGCTACGAGGAGGAGCCAATTACTATTAATGATAGACAGGACCGCCAGTTGCTATTATTGATAGACAGAACCGCCAGTTGAGATCCAAGAGAGTTTATGCCGTGAAGTTCCGGTGGATGGGCCAAACAGTCGAGGAGGCGACTTGGGAGTCCGAGGAGGGCATGCGGAGCAGATATCCACATATATTCAGCACTTCAGGTACGATTCTAGAACCGTTCGAGGACGAGCGTTTGTTTAAGAGGGGGAGAGTGTAACGACCCGACCGGTCATTTTGCCCTATCAGACCCCGTTCCCCTAAATGAGACTTCCCATAGGGGCTTATTATGATTCGTGACTTGTGGGGGCGGATGGTTCGGGTTTTGGAAGTGTTTAGAGTGCTATAGGAACACTTGGTTCCTTAAGGTTGGCCTTTTAAGAAAATGACCTCGAAATCGAGTTTCGATGGTTCCAGTAGCTTCGTATGATGATTTCGTACTTGGACGTATGTTCGGAACGGGTTTTGGATAACCCAGGAGCGTTTTGGCGCCCAATATCGAAATAAGAATTTCCTTAAGTTTGAAATTTGGTTTGGAACGTGTTTTTGAGTTATCGAGGTCCGAATGGAATTCTGAAATTGGGAATAGTTCTGTTATGTCATTTATGACTTTCGTGCAAAATTTGGTGTCATTTCGAGTAGTATAGGTCGGGTCGGCGCATTGATATGAAATTCAAGAACTTGAAGTTCTTAAGTTTTGATTCTAGGGGTTTTGAGAGGTGATTTTGATTTTTAGCGCTATTTTGAGCGTTTCGAAGGCTCGAGCGAGTCCGTATTATGATTTGGGACTTGTTGGTTTATTTGGACGGGGGCTCGGGTGGGCCTAGGTGCACCTCGGGCACTAAACGAGGCCAAAAACCAGCTGAAAATGCAGCTGGTGCCCCTGATCTGGTGTGACCGCAGGTGCGGTTGCCCAGCCGCAGGTGTGGGACCGCTCCTGCGGTCCCAGCCTCGCAGGTGCAGAAACAAGTGGCCAGGCCATTCCTCGCAGGTGCATACCAAGTTCTGCAGGAGCGGAGTCGCAAATGCGGTCTCCACTCCGCATGTGCGGCACCAACCTCCCTCGTCCAATTCCGCATGTGCGAGCTTTTGCCCGCAGGTGCGGTCCTTGAGCCGCAGGTGCGAAAACACTATAGACAGTGTGATCTTTTAAATACGGGAGTCTTCATTTTCATCCCCATTTTTCCTCCATTAAAAGACCTTGAGAGCTTTGGATAAGGACTCCACGACCGACCACTGTAAGGTAAGTTAATTCCACCCTAAAGTTAGTTTAATTCATGAATTACTAGTTAAATTACCTACTTAATTAGTGAAAAATCAAGATTTTGGTAGTAACCTAGGCCTTGTGAAGATTTGATGAATTACCCATTAATTTGCTATGAATTCAAGTAAAAATCGTATATTATTGATCCTTAGGCTATGGGTGAGTGATTCCTTCGAGAATTTTCGGAATTCGAGCGTGCGGGCTCGGGGTTGAATTTTTGGACTTCTTCAAGAATGATGAATTTATTGAATAAATAGAATAATTTCCATACTTTGAACATGAATTGATATAATTGTACAACATTTGGCTAGTTACGAGTCCTCGGGTGTAGAGTTCGGAGTTTCGGGTGCGTTCTTGGTCCGGGAGGTAGATTCGGCACGAGGTGAGTCTCCTTTCTAACCTTGTAAGAGGTAATTGTCCCCATAGGTGATTCATATGCTATGTGTAATTGTTTTGGGGTCTACGTGCGTACAAAGTGACGAGAGTCCATACGTAGCGACTATTATTGTTATGTCAAAACGACTATTATTGTTATGTCCTGGTAGTTAGGCCCAGATCATGCCTTATATTCTTCCTTGTAATGACATATATGCTATGAACTCATGTTATGCGTAGTATTGTTTCTCTAAGATTTCATGGAATTGTATAATTTGAAGGAATTGGTTATGGGAAGTAAAGTTTTTTTAGAATATTGTGTGTGCATGTCACTGCTTCGCAATTTACATTCTGCGAGCGGAGTGTGATTCCCCCCACCCCCCCCCCCCCCCCCCCCCCACTCTTATGGGAGCGGTCCGTACTCCACGGCGGATTGAAAGGTGCACTTATTGTTCGAGTCGTTCGACCCTCGGCAGTGCACAAATATGATTAATTTGAGACATGCACTTGTGGTTCGGGCCCCTCGGCAGTGCATAGGTGAGAATGTACTATGGTAAGGATGAACTTATGGTACGGGCCGTTCGATCCTCAGTAGTGCATAGATATTATCTTTACGACTCCGGCCGGTTGTCTTTATCCTGAATGCGCATGGAAAGTTTTTATTGTTTTCGTACACATTGATTTGACAGATATTTGGGGGAAAATGAAGTAGTAATTGTTTACTTACGTTCAGTATATATACTTGGATTTCTGTGCCCTATATGTACTTATTGTTTACTGTCTTACATGCCTACCGCTTTTAATATACCATGTTATACTATATCGTTGGACCTTAGTGAGTGCCAAATCGACCTCTCGTCACTACTTCTTCGAGATTAGGATGGATACTCACTGGGTACATATTTATTTATGTACTCATGCTACGCTTTTGTACTTAATTGTACAGGTTCTGAGGCTGGTGCATCTGGTTATCATACCGGAGCTAGATTTTGATATAGTGGACCTGACTTCACGGTGAGCTGCTTCTCCTGACGATCCCCAGCAGCACCATGGAGCGTCTTTTGCTTATCTTCCTGTCTATTTATTTCAGACAGTGGAATTGTATATTTAATCTTTTGTACATCCAGTTAGTATGCCTGCGGTACTCGTGACACTAGTTCCTGGCACACACGTAGTAGTTATTGTGGATTACGCTATGTACATATATGTATGTTTTGCACTCACGCCTCATCATGACTGCTTTTGTTTAAAACTGGTTAATTACCCTAATCGGCTAATCTTTTTAAGCTTTATGACTAGTTAGTATATATATATATATATATATTGATATGTTTGAATCAATGAGAATGAACCGTAGTAATTCGAGTATTAGCTTGTCTAACCTCGCTGTTGAGCGCCATCACGACCTGAGTTAGGATTTTGGGTCGTGACACGTTCGCACTGGGGGGAGGGGGGTGTGTTCGCAATGCATTAAATACCTGTGCACTGACAGCAAAGAAAACCAGCAATCTTTCAAGTGTAAGAACATCCTGTGGCCTACCCGAAACTCACCCGAGCCCTCGGGACTCTAAGAAAATCATGCACGCAAGTCTAAATACATCATACCGACATGCTCGTGCGATCAAATCATGAAAATAACAAGTAAAACTATGAATTAAACCTTAAAACTCATCATTTTCAACAAGAACACTTAAATTTCATAATTTCTCAACCGGATGTCCGAATCACGTCAAACGAACTCCATTTTTCACCAAATTTCACAGTTAACCTTTCAATATCATAATACATCTGTACCGGGCTTTGTAACCAAAATGAGGGCCCGATATCAACGGTTTCAAACGTTATTTCTTTTCTTCAATTCATAAACATTTCAGCAAAACAATTTCTTTCAAAATTTGATTTCTAAGGTTTGGGACCTCGGAATTCATTTCCAGGCATACGCCCGAGTCCCATATTTTTCTACGGACCTCTCGGAATCGTCGGAATACGGATCCAGATCCATTTACTCAAAATGTTTACCAAAGTCAACTTTTATCAAATTTAAATTCTAAAAATCACTATTTCTCATATTTTCACATAAAAGCTTTCTGGTTTCATGCCCGGACTGCGCACGCAAATCGAAGTATTTAATTTTAGTCTTTTTATGGCTATTTAGTACGGAACGGAGTCTAATTTTATAAAATGACCCCTTGGGTCATCACAATAACGAGTATGTGAGGATAATAAGGCAGTAAATATCGAAATGTTATCTTCAATTCAAGTGGTGAAACAATAATAAGCAAGTTCGCAATTCATTTCCCCCCAGATTTCTATCAATTCAATAGTCATAAAGACGTCAAGCAAATTAGCATACGCATAACAGAATTAGGACAGCCGGCCTAAGCCATCATAATAACAATATATGTGCATTGCCGAAGGGTCGAACAACGCGAACCATAGATGCATATACCAACCTGCCATGGCGTACGACCCGCTCCCATGAGAGTGGGGGAAAACAACACTCCACTCGCGGAATATAAATTGTGAGAGGTCACATACACAATCAACATCTTTCTTTAAACCCTTTTCGATGAAATTCCTTTAAAATACCAAGTTCCATGATTTTCTTGAAACAAATTTGCATACAATGAAGTCATAAAGCATATAATTCAATTTGAGGAAATTAATAGGGCATGGTGTGAGCCTAACTACCCGGACATAACAATAATAGTCACTACGCACGGACTCTCATCACCTCGTACGTACGTAGTCCCCACAAGCATTAACACATAATCATTTTGTTCACCTATGGGGACAATTCCCTCTTACAAGGTTAGAAAGGAGACTCACCTCGTATCGAGCCTACTTCCCGGGTCAAGAATGCGCCCGAAGCTCCAAAATTGTCTCCCAAGGACTCGAAACTAATCAAATAACGCATAAATGAATTAATCTATGCTCAAAAGTATGAAATTCCCCTATTTAATTAGTTATTTCAACCTACTTTGAAAAATCCCAAAATACACCCCCGGGCCCACATGCTCGGATTCCGAAAATTTTTGAAGGAATTACTCACCCATAGTCTAAGGATCAATAATATATATTTTTTGCATGATTTCATAACCAATTCCTTGGTAATTATCTCATTTTTCATAGAACCCTAGGTATTTATGCTAGCCCATGATTTCCACTAATTAAAGTGTTAATTTACCTATGAATTCAAGTATTAAACAAAAATTAGGGTAGGAATTACTTACCTTATCGTAGCTAGTTCGTTTGTCCCTTTTGCAAGATCATAAAATCGTCAATGGCGGAAAGAAATGGTGAAAAATGGCTTATTCCCGTGTTTTAAAATAACCTTACTTCCTAAAGGCTTTCCGCACCTGCGGTCTCGCATCTGCGGAAATGGGGGAGGGGTCCTGTGTTCGCACCTGCGAAGCGGAGTCCGAACCTGCGGCTCCGCTTACGCGGAAATCTATCCGCACCTGCGAAATATGGCAAACTCACCGGGGGACGCACCTGCGAGGCTTGGACCACATAAGTGGTCTCGCACCTGCGACTGCGCTACCGAACGTGCGGTCGCACCAGATCTGGTGCACCAGCAGCTGTTTTAGCTGGTTTTTGGCCTCGCATGATGCCCGAATGGCATCCGGGCCCACCCGAGCCCCTTTCTAAATATATCAACAAGTCCTAAATTGTAATATGGACTCTCTCGAGCCTTCGGAACACCCAAAAAAACGCTAAAACTAAAAATCACACCTCAAAACCCCTAGGATCAAACTTAAGAATCTTTAAGTTCTTGAATTCGCTTTCATTACGCCGAACCTACCTATACTACTCGGAATTACACAAAATTTTGCAAGCAAGTCATAAATGACATGACAGAACTATTTCCGGTCTCGAAATTCTATTCGGACCTCGATAACAAAAAATCACGTTCCAAACCACAATTTGAACTTAAAGGAACTCTTATTTCACTATTTGACGCCAAAACGCTCCCGGTCATCCAAAACCCCTTCTGAACATACGCCCAAGTCCGAAATCATCATACGAACCTACCAAAAACTTTGAATCTCGATTTTGAGGTCGTTTACTAAAAATGTTGACCGAAGTCAAACTTGGCATTTAAGGCCAACCTTAAGGAACCAAGTGTTCCTATACCACTCCAAACTCCTCCAAATACCCAACAACCCGTCCCCACAAGTCATAAATCAGTAAAAGCAACTATGGGAAGTCTCATTTAGGGGCACCGGGTCCTAGAATGCAAAACGATCGGTCGGGACGTTACATTGGCGAATTCCAATAGATAAATAATTTTAGTTGAATTGGTAAGTAGTTAATGATAAATATCTGTGGGCTCGATATTTTACTACGAATCGTTATAGTGCTTATTGAGCACCATTACATGAAAAAGCCTTATTTAAGACCAAATTTTAGGGACGAGTTAATAATCTCATCGGTAATAATATGTGTATTGGGAGGAGATTATATTGCGACCCTTAATACTAAATTTTATTCCAAAGGTATAAATTTTGGTCCCTAAAATAATAGTAACATGTCCCAGATTATAATTTAGGGGTCTTGAATGTGAGAGAGTGCCGCCAAATCTAATACCAAAATATTAAAAAACTATTATTTTCTAAAATCAGGCGCCAAGTAAAAGCTTTAAAAAGTAAAAACAAATGTTATGATTTTCAAAACCGCATCAGCGCTGCCTTAATCTCCACCAATCTAATTTAGAGCCCATCTCGTTTATCTGTGTTTTGATAAAAACACGGATTGTGAATCTGGTGGTGTGTGAATTCAACTCTGCCCTAGTTTCCATCTCGCTCGTTTGAGAATCCAAGGTATGCCTCCTCTCTCAAGTTGCTCTTTTTCTTCGCTGAGTAATCTGTTTTCGCTGATTGCAACTTTCTTCGAGTTCTTCTTCTTCTTCTCTAACATTAAAAAAATGGTAAGATTTCATAATCTAGTGTTTTTTCGTTCATATAATCAGTGGAATGATTATTGGGTTGGGATTCCTAATTAGATAATTTAATTTTCTGAAGTGTATTCAAGTTTGTACCATATTGTCTGAAGAATTTTATTTTATACAGAGTGCATATCAGCTTTGAAAAAGCTAATTATTTCATGAATGGCATATTAGTTTTATGTATTCAGTGAGGGATTTTGCGAGCCAAAACACAGACTAGTGTTGTTACTCCTATTGCAGTTTTTGATTTTACATTTGAAAAGATTTCAACTAAATCCATTTATACCTCATAGCCCTTCTCGTCTCTACTGACTATTGTATTTTTAGCATATCTGAAAGCATCTGGGAAGAAACAGTCTTTTAGTATTTTAGTCTCGTAGCATGCTAGAAGGAACCATGTATGAATGTTTCATGAACCAACATCTTTAATTACAAGTTGATTTATAATCTTTTATCTAGATTAGTGCCATATGATTGTATATAACCATGTATTAACTGAAAATCGAGGAGCCCAGTCCACTAGAAAGTGCGACCTTAGAGTTGAACCAGTTGCGTGCATCTCATCGTCACAAGTTGTGTGCACCGTAGTATTTTTCTTATATTTTATCTTTTTTTAATATAATTTTTATTTACCCTCCAAGTTTATGGCACTTAGTAAGCAATGGATGCAACTTGTTATCATCGGCTCAATGAAGCCTACTTAATCGGAGTGCAAATGTTTTTGGATGATGCTTTTCAAAAAATAGGAGAAGAATATGAAAGACGATGTCCTTGTGTCAAATGTTGTAATACAACTTTAGGAACTCGTAAGACATTTGAGACACATTTAAAAGTAGACGGAATAATTCAAAATTATACTTTTTGGTATCATCACGGGGAAAATTTAGGTGAGCCACTGTCAGAATCTGAAGAAGATAGTGATGAACTAGAAGAATGTTAAAGTGAAGATGAAGTAAAAGAACAGTTGAGAGATCTATATCCTAATATTGATGAAAGACTGTGCACACTGATTATGATGATTTAATTGAGGTGGAACCAAATATAGAAGCAAAAAGATTTTACAGGCTATTGAAGGATTTCGAGCATCCACTATACAAAAATTCAAAAGCTTCAAAGATTTCCTCTTTGATTAAATTGCTTCACATCAAAAGTATGGGTAGTTGGAGTAATGAGTCATTTACAATGTTACTGAAAGTGTTAAAGAGGAGTTGTTACCTGATGCCGCCAATTATAACGACCCGGCTGGTCGTTTTGAGAGTTAGAGCCCCGATCCCCTAATAACTCCTTTCCCCACATTTGTTTCTGCTATCGGGACTTTCCGGAGTGTTTTGTTATGGAATTCAGAGAGTTTTGGGACACTTAGTCCTTAGATATGAATTTTAGCCTTATAATTGGAGCACAGTTGAAATTGTGTGAAGACGGACACAGAATGGGATTTTGTCGACTCCGTTAGCTCCATTAGGTGATTTTGGGGTTAGGAGCGCGTCCAAAATGTGTTTTGGAGGTCTATGTAGATTTAGGCTTGAATTAGTGAAAGTTAGATTTTTGGCGATTTTGCCCGATAGGGAAAATTTTGATATCAAGCTCGAAATGGGATTCCGGAAGTGGTTGTAGGTTCGTAGTGCCATTTGTGTCCTGTGTGTCAAATTTGAAGTCATTCGGACTAAGTTTGACGTGTTTCGACGTGGTTTGTTAATTATGGAAAAATGCTAAGTTCTTTGGTTTGAATCCATGTTTAATTCTTGTTTTTGGTGTTATTCGATGTGGTTTGAAGGCTCGACTAAATTTGATTGATGTTATAGGACTGGTTAGTTGGTTTGGTTGAGGTCACAGGGGGCCTCTGGTGTGTTTCGGATGCTCAACGGGATGAAATTTGGACTTAGGCAAAACCTGGTGCGTTGGTTCTGGTGTTTCGCACCTGCGGAGGGGAGCCCGCAAGTGAGGATCCACAGGTGCGCTAGGGGTGACCGCAGATGCGAAAGTGGGAAAGGTTGGCTGGGCTCGCAGATGCGGCTGGGTGTCCGCAGAAGCGGAACCGCAGATGCGGCCCAGGGGTCGCAGATGTTGTAACGACCCGACTGGTCGTTTTGAGATCCAGCGCGTCGTTCAGCAGTTGGGAGTCATGAACAGCTTCATTTCGGGTATTGTGACTTGTGTGTATTGTCAGAGTTAAAATTCAAGAGGTTCGGAGTTAAATTGAAAGGAAAATTCTCATTTCAGATGCCTTAAGTTGAAGAAATTGAGTAAGACTGGAATTTTGAGTAAACGACCTCAGAATCAGGGTTCGAAGGTTCCAGCAGGTTCGTATCGTGATTTCGAACTTGGGTGTATGTCCGGATCGAGATTTGGATAACCCGAGAGCGTTTCGGTGTATATTGTGGAAGTCGGCATTTTTGAAGAAATTTCCTAAGTTAGGCTTGAAGAGCATTTCAATGATATAGATGTCCATTTGGGATTCCGAGTCTGGGAAAAGCTTCGTATGGTGATTTTGGAGTTGGGAGCGTGATCGGAAGTGAATTCGGATGTCCGTAGATAATTTTGAAGCTATTTGGCTAAAGTTAGAAATTTAAAGGTTTTTGAGAAATTCGACCGGAAGAGTAAATTTTGATACCAGGGTCAGAATGCAATTACGAAAGTTGGAGCAGGTCCATAATGTAGAATATGACTTGTGTGCAAAATTTGAGGTCAACCGGACGTGGTTTGATAGGTTTTGGCATCGGATGTGAAAGTTAGAAATTTCAAAGTTCATAAAGTTGGATTTTAGTGTGATTCGTGATTTCAGCGTTGTTTGATGTGATTTGAAGCCTCGAGCAAGTTCGTGGGATGTTATGGGACTGAGTCGTGTGTTTGGACGGGGTCCCGAGGGCCTCGGGTGTGTTTCGCGGTGGTTTTGGGGCATTTCGGGTTGTATTGTTGTTGTTGTTTGCTAGTGTTTTTGGTAATGTTGTGCGATCGCAGCCTTAGCTATGCGATCGCGGAGAAGAAACTGAGGGGCAAGGTTTTTGACCTATGCGATTGCAGATGTTGGGGTGCGATCGCGGAGAAGGGCCAGGCAGACTTGTGCGATCGCAAGGAGGAAGGTGCGATCGCGGAGAAGGAATTTTGGTGGGAGCTTGAAATGGCCTGTGCGATCGCGGGCATGCTTGTGCGATCGCGGAGGAGTGATATGGGTGGCATGTGCGATCGCAGACGACTTCATGCGATCACATAGAAGGGCAGAACAGGGCAGTGTTGATTAAAATGGGATTTTGGCATTTCTCTCTAATTTTTCAAAGCCATGGGCAATTTTTGGAGAGCTTCAAGAGAGGATTTTCGTCATCTATGTTAAGGTAATTTACTCCTACTCATTTCAAGTTAGATACAAGATTATTACATGGATTAGAACATGAAAATTAGGGAAAATTTGAGGAAAATTTGGAAGAAACCTAGAATTTGGAAAATGTGATTTTTGCCACAAATTGGACATTAATTCTGGAATGAATGGTGTAATTGAGCCAGTAAAACTTCGGGTAGAGTTTATCTTCAAGAAAATTTGGAATCCGGGCATGTGGGCCCGAGGGCATTTTGGTCATTTCATTAAATCGGGCTAAGGAACTGTGATGACCCAAAAGGTCATCTTATGTAATTTAAGCCTTATCTGTGTTCCGAGGCTC
>ML300641.1:42536-107097 GCA_005239495.1 Nicotiana undulata | reverse complement strand
GGGGGGGGGGGGGGAATGGGAATAATTCTTCAACCAAATTATTGGGTTTTGATTGAGATTTTGACATCCAATTTGAGTAATTTTGGTACGAGTGAATTCGTGGTTGAATGGGTGTACGTATTTTGTTACTTTTATCCAATTTCGAGATGTGGTCCCGGGTCAACATTTTGGGCGAATTTCTAATTTCTTGCTAAAATATTGATTTCATTAATTAGATTAGTTTCTCATATTTATATTTATGGTATATAATTACTTTTGGCTAGATTTGGGCCATTCGGAGTCGTAAAAATAGAGGAAAGGGAATTCTTATTAATTGATTGAGCATGGTTCGAGGTAAGTGGTTTTCCTAATCTTGTTTGGGGTCATCCCCTTAGGAATTGGTATTGTTGTATGTGAGCGCCGTGTACGCGAGGTGACGAGTGTGTACACGGGATAATTGTTGTAAAGTCCGATTTTTTACTGAGTAGTAGCCTGTTCCATCTTAATTGAGTTATACAACATATGTAGTTATCCTGTTTAGTCTAATATCGCATGTCTATGTGTCTAAATGCTTATTTGAAATTAGTGCAACATGTTTAGTCTAATTCCTGTATTTTCTTGATTTGTATCAACCTTAGCTGTAGAATTCTTGTTGTTAATTGTTGTTTTCCACCGATTTGAGTTGTGTGTTTATTTTTGGGACTACGAGGCGACACCTCGAGAGATCCCCCTGCATATTTACTTTTGGGACTACGAGGCGGTACCTCGAAAGATCCCCCTGCATATTTACTTTTGGGTCTACGAGGCGGTATCTCGGGATATCCCCCTGCACATTTAATTTTGAGACAACGAGGCATTACCTCGGGAGATCTCCTCACATATTTACTTTTTGGACTATGAGACGGTATCTCGGGAGATCCTCTGTCGAGTATTTACTTTCAGGACTACGAGACGGTATCTCGGGAGCGCCCCTGTTATTTATATTGTTGTGTTGTGTTGTATTTCTTTATGAACTATGTTGTTAAATTCTCAGTCTTTCTTCATGTTATTATATATCTGTCTTATTATTATATCCCAGTAGGGCCCGAACCTGACCTCGTCACTACTCAACCGAGGTTAGTCTTGGCACTTACTGGGTACCGTTGTAGTGTACTCAAACTACTTTTCTGCACATGTTTTGTGTGCAGATCCATGTACTTTTTATCAGCCTCGATATTGGTGAGCGGTGAGATTGCAGAGACTTCAAGGTATATACGCCTGCGTCTTCAAACCTCGGAGTCCCCCTATGTTCCCTCTTATGTCGTGTACCTCTCTATACTTTTCTTAAACTCTGGTGTATAGAGATACTAGTCCTTCTTCTATAGCTTGTGACTTATGACTACAGTGTTTTGGGAAATATTGGATATACTCGAGTGTTGGTTATTGTACATGCCGAGCGACATCTTATCAGTTATTTAATTTGTTGCAGTTTAATTGCTAAAGTTTGCTTCCATTTTTGTTATTCCGCAAATTGTTAGGCTTACCTAGTCATAGAGACTAGGTACCGTCTCGACGTCTTACAGAGGGAGAATTGGGTCGTGACAAGTTGTCGTGAGTCACAAGCAAGTTTATTAAAGTCTTACGGATAGGTACAGAGACGTATGTAATTATCTTCGGAAGATTATGGAATTATAGGAAAATTACACTTCTTTGATTCCTTGTCGTGCGAAATTGTTGACTTCGAAATTCTAAATTTCTGTTTTCTATTCTCTCACATATGGTTAGGACACGTACATGCGGATCTGATGACTAGGCACCCGCGCCCTCTACTAGAGACGCGAGAGGTAGGGGGTAGAGGCCTAAGACGTCC
Source organism: Nicotiana undulata (assembly GCA_005239495.1). Taxonomy (NCBI): domain Eukaryota; kingdom Viridiplantae; phylum Streptophyta; class Magnoliopsida; order Solanales; family Solanaceae; genus Nicotiana; species Nicotiana undulata. The sequence goes on along the minus strand of ML300641.1, from coordinate 105,269 downwards.
ACGTGGCGCAGTCAGAGCACATGCATGAGCTGCTACAGAGGAGTCCTCAGTAGCTCTAGCTGGAGGGCAAGCACCTGAGGAACCTGTTGCTGCATCAGCCCTCCAGAAGACCCTAGCTCAGTTTCTGAGCATGTTCAGCACCTTGGCTCAGACTGGATTTATTCCACTTGCTCCTGCCACATCTCAGGCCGGGGGAGGAACATAGACTCCCGCCACTCGTACCCAGAGTAGCGGGTTCAGGTCGACCACATTCTAGATATTATATCGATGTATCCGGTAGCTCCAGTTTAACACGAGGTTAGGGGAGCAGTTTCTAAGGTATAAGAAGTACCACCCTCCTACCTTTAGTGGATTGGCATCAGAGGATGCCCAGGGTTTTCTTGAGGAGTGTCACGGTATCCTCCGTACTATGGGTGTATCGGAGTCGAGTGGGGTTTCTTTTACTACATTCCATCTTAGAGGAACAGCCTATCAGTGGTGGCTTGCTTATGATTTGGGTAGTGCGATTGAGACAACATCACTTACATGGACTCACTTCTCAGATATGTTCTTGAGGGAGTATGTTCCCCAGAGTCTCAGAGACGCATGAAGCGCAGAGTTGAGCAGTTGCGCCAGGGTTCTTTGACTATGTCAGAGAATGCAATTCGCTTCAGTGATTTGGCAAAACATGCACCAGCCTTGGTTGCTACAGTTCGAGAGAGGGTTCATCGATTTATCGATGGCTCAACCCCAACATCAAGCTTAGCATGGACCGGGAGTTGGAGATGGATATTGCATACTAGCAGGTTGTGGGTATTGCTAGGAGATTGGATGGTATGCTTGCTTTGGTGAGAGAGGAAAGGGAGTCCAAGAGGTCTCGAGAGTCTAGCACTAATAGTGGTACTCGTTCCCCAACGACAGCTCGTCATGGTAGGGGCTATATGAGTCACCTCGTTCATTCAGCACTTCCAACCGCCAGTGGTATTCCGGCCCCTTCTAGGCCCAGGAGCCTTATTATGCACCGCCAGTATCTAGTACACCTCCTGTACAGGGTGCTTTCAACGGTTAGTCCAGCAGACCCTGCCCGAGCCTGCCACATCAGCCACGCCCTCTGAGATCTTGTTTTGAGTGTGGCGACACTCGCCAAATGGTGAGAGATTTCCCCTTACTTAGGTGGGGTGCTCTACAGACTTCTCATGCACCGCGTGCTCCACCGGGTCCTCAGGCTATGATTAATACACCAGATACCACTCCACTTGCTCAGCCAACTCGAGGTAGAGGTCGGACAAGTAGAGGTCGCCCTAGAGGGGGAGGTCAGGCCAGCTATCATGCTCTTCCTGCTCGTACAAAGGCAGTTGCTTCCGACTCTGTCATTACATGTATTGTTCCGGTCTGTCATAGATATGCGCCATTTTTATTTCATCCAAGATCCACTTATTCCTATGTGTCATCTTATTTTTCCTCGTATTTGTCTTAGTGGTTTTGAGACCAGAGCCGATTTATTATTGCTCAGTATGGTAGATATATATATAATTTTGGGCATAGATTGGTTGTCCCCTCATTATGCCATTTTTGATTGTCATGCCAAGACTGTGACGCTGGCTATGCTAGGATTACCGTCATTACAGTGGAGAGGTACCTTAGAGTGTACTCCCAGCAGAGTTATTTCATTTCTTAAAGCTCAACGAATGGTTGATAAGGGATGTGACACATATCTAGCTTATGTGAGAGATGTCTCCCTACAGTTGAGTCAGTCCCAAAAGTGAGAGATTATCCAGATGTATTTCCAGTTGATCTTCCAGGCATACTTAACGGATCAATATTGGACTTGGGAAGATGGCCGAAGCTTCAGTGATTCTAGTATCTAGTTTCCTTCTACGCATTCGAAGATGCTCCCGCATTCGGCTAGAGGAGTTGAGGGTTGCTGAGGTTTTTGCCTTCGCGTGCACGATGTTATTACTACATTTGCAAATATGTGGAGCATTGAGTCTATGCGTTTGCGATAGCTGTTACACGTTAACGAAGAGGGACGGTCAGAAGGGGCTCCAGGTTTTTTGCCTACGCGATCGCGAAGTGCTACACGTGTTCACGTAAGGTCTGGCAAGTAAAGCTCCGCGTTCGCGAGAGGGCCCCCACGATCGCGTAAGAGGATTTTTAGTCAGTAGCTTGTTGTGCTTCACGAACGCGAGGCTATTTTCGCGTTCGCGAAGAAGGAAATTCCTAGGCAGGCTATAACATTCCAAGAAGGAGGGTTTAGCCATTTTTATCAAAACTTGAGATAGAGAGCTCGGATTTGGACAATATTTTGAAGGATTTTCATAGGCATCGATTGGTAATGATTCTTCACTTATTTTTTGTTATATCCCACTAATATATCATTAGTTTCATCCATTAATTTCGACTTTGGGTTTAGAAAATTGGGGAATAAATGGAAAAAAATCTTCAACCAAATTTTTGGGTTTTGATTGAGATTTTTGTTTTGGTAAAAAACAATTTCACACGTAAGATGATTCTTGACAACTTAGCTAGCTACGTGGACCAAGGAAAATATGACAGTTGTATATGATTCTATAAAGAGGTACGGAACAGAGAGGTACGGATCAATAAACCTACGGGGTAATCAGCTACGGGAACCCAACCTAATTGAGACAATTTTGAGACACGGTCAGAATAAATCCGGACAAGAGCTATGGGCAGATTCAGAGATCCTCAATTAATGACTCACACGTTACACAATCTTCACACAATAGTTACGATTACTCCTTGTAACGTCCCATTAATGTAATAATTAGTCATTTATCAGCGATCATTGTGAGAGGTAGACATTATATTAAGAAATTCCCTATATAATGGAAGAGAATATAACTTGTAAAGGACATCTGGACGACGAATGCAATACACTTTATTTTTTCTAAGTATCTTATTGTCGTCATTTNTCTTCTTTACTTAATATTATTTCCTTGATTATCAGTAACCCGTGTTCATCCTAAAAATAGCTTTGGTCAAAGGATATAATTCTTTGGTTAAACAAATTGGTTCCGTTACCGGGAATCTGATAATCTTTGTTTGCTTTCCAATCGATATCCTCTAAACTATGTCGAACTCCAACGACAACAACCAACAGAGAGATAGGATTCCATCACCTCTTCCATCCCCAAGAGGTTCAAGGGAACAATCCCAAGAGAGATCCAACAACAACAACGATAACAACAACAACGATAACAACAACAATGATCAAATAGAAGAACAAGATCGTATAAAGCAGATGATTACAGAGTATGTGAGTCAAGCTTTGCAAGAATTTGCCAGGGGATTACCAGCAACATCACCTACATCACTGACACCACCTCCTAATAACACAATTATCGTGAAAAATCCTCAGCCTGGGTTGGTAAAATCAGCAAGGGATGACACTCTTAACGAATCTCTTGAAACGAGACCAGGTATGACTAATAACCCTGAATTACCAAATTTACTACTAACCTTGCAGAAACAGGTAAAGGAACAAAACGATCGAATCGAGCAAATTCCTGGAGTACCACCTGTTATCAAAGGCATTGATGTTGATATATATTCTCAACAACCTTGGAAACCAAGCGCAGCACCCTTGCCTATACCCAAAAAATTTAAAATTCCGGACGTTCCTAAGTATGATGGAACAACTGACCCACGTGACATGTGGCTGCTTTTACCACCGAAGTAAAGGGCAACGACTTAACAAAACAAGAGATTGAATTAGTCCTTGTCAAAAACTTCGGAGAAACACTTACCAAAGGAGCCCTAACCTGGTATTTTCTTCTCCCTAAAAATTCTATTGATTCTTTTGCTGAGCTTGCAGATTCTTTCATAAAAGCCCACTCTGGTGCACAAAAGGTCGAGAAAAGAATGGAGGACATATTTAAAATCAAGCAAGGAGACACGGAACTACTCCGTGAATTTGTAGATAGGTTCCAGCGAGAAAGAATGCAATTACCCAGGGTACCTGATAATTGGGAAGCCATGGCATTCGCGAGTAATCTAAACGACAAAAGCCCAGAAGCCACGAGGAGACTCAAAGTAAATTTGAGGGAATTCCCAGCTACAACGTATAATGATGTATATAACAGGTACAATACTAAACTTCGAATAGAAGAAGATATCATTGCTCGTTCGAAAGACGAAGATCATTCCATATCCAGACGATCCGAATCAGATAAGAGATCATGTAAAAATAGGTACGATCCTTACTTAGGACCATCGGGACGCGAAACTCGCCCCAGGTTTGAAAATACTAGGTCAGATTATAGACCACCAAGCAGGGATGTAGGCTCATCCTCATCTAGATCCAGAAAGGGTCGGGATGAACGACCTAGAAGTAATGCACGGATCGGGGATCATACCTTTAATGTAAGTACTCTTGAACTTGTTTCGATATTAAGAAATATGGGAGATAAGGTTAAATGGCCCAAAGAAATACGGTCAAACCCAAATAAAAGGAACCCTGATTTCTAGTGTGAATTCCATAATGATCATGGACACAGGACTGCAGATTGCAGATTTTTACAAGGTGAAATATGACAATTATTGAAACAGGGCAATTTAACAGAATTGTTTAGTGATAAAGGTAAACAGCCATATATGAAGAACAGGCAGGAGCCCCCGAAGCCTCCATCTCCAAAAAGAACCGTCAACGTGATACATGGAGGAGAGGAAGTGAACAGAATAGTTTGTAAATTAGCCTCGAAGGTCACAATTACCCACGGAAAGCGAGTTCGAGAACATCCATATGAAGATAATATAACCTTTGACGATGCATATTTTGGCAGACTAGTGCTCCCCCACAACGATGCTCTGGTAATATCCTTACTCATTCATGACACTAACGTTAAAAGGGTCTTGATTGATCCAGGTAGTTCAGTCAATATCATTTTTCTAAGAGTCGTGGGAGAAATGCTCATGGGAAATCAGGTGATCCCAAAGGCACGAGCCATATAGGGGTTCGATAACTCTACAGTGATAACCAAAGGAGAGATCGAACTTAGCACTTACGCTGAGGGAGTAACTAAGAACACCAAATTCCAAGTCATCGATACTGACATGGCTTATAATGTGATTATGGGAAGGCCCTAGATCCACGATATGAAAGCAGAACCATCCACCTTACACCAGGTAATTAAGTTTCCCTCAGAATGGGGAATCAGACAGATTAGAGGTGATCAACAGACCTCCAGAAATATAAATTCCGTGGCACATTATAACAAAAAAGTAGATACGGAAGAACCGGTATATAGAGAAATCTTCCAGACAAATGTCACCGTTCAAACAGGTACGAAGAACGTTATTGAGCAAACATGTACAAAAGAAGTGAACGTTCAAGGAAATACTCACGAGAAGGTAAATCCAATCATCACGGAAGATGCATTGGACCACACAGATGTAGATTCCAGACCGGACGTCATTCATGAACCAGATGAAGATTAACGCATCAAAACAACTACGGAAGAGCTCGAAGCTATTCCATTGTTTGAACAAAAACCTGAACAGAAGGTGTATGTAGGCACGAGGTTGAGCCCCGGCCAAAAAGGTAAGTTAATTGATTATTTAAAGGCTAACACAGATTGCTTTGCGTGGTCCCACTCAGATATGACAGGTATCCCACCGGAAGTGATGACTCATAAACTAAATGAAGATCCATCTTTCGTACCTGTTAAGTAGAAGAAAATAAAGCGAGGGCAATTCAAGAACCAAGTGATTGACGAAGAGGTACAAAAACTCTTGAAAATTGGTTTGATACGAGAGGTAACGTACCCTAACTGGTTAGCTAACACTGTGGTAGTACCTAAAAAGAATGGAAAATGGAGAGAATGCGTAGATTATACAGATTTAAATAAAGCATGCCCCAAAGATTCATTCCCATTACCACATATAGATCAAATGATTGATGCCACCGCAGGTCATGTATTATTAAGCTTTCTAGATGCATATTCTGGTTATAATCAGATTAAGATGGATCCCTCAAATGAGGAAAAAGCCTCCTTTATTACAAACAGGGGGACTTATTGTTATGAAGTCATGCCTTTTGGCTTAAAAAACAATGGAGCCACCTATCAAAGGCTAGTGACCAAGATGTTCCAGGAACATCTTGGAAAAATAATGGAAGTTTACATTGATGACATGCTGGTAAAGTCAACACAGGCGGAAGAATATTTCCAGCATCTTTCTACTTCTTTTGACATTTTACATAGGTATAATATGAAGTTAAATCCAGAAAAATGCGCTTTTGGTGTACAATCAGGTAAATTTTTGGGTTTCCTTGTATCAAACAGAGGAATAGAGGTAAATCCCGCTCAAATTAAAGCTATAGAAGAAATACCTGATATACTAACAAATAAAAAAGAAGTTCAAAGACTAACGAGAAGAATCGCAACTTTAGGAAGATTTATTTCCAGGTCATCCGAAAAAAGTTTTAAATTGTTTTCAGTCCTCAAAAAGCATAATCAGTTCGAATGGACTAAAGAATGTCAACAGGCCCTCAAGAATTTGAAGGCTTATCTATCAAAACCCCTGCTGCTATCAAAACCAAAAGAAGGGGAGAGACTGTACATCTACCTAGTTGTCTCAGAAATTGTTGTACGCGCAGTATTGGTAAGAGAAGATAAAGGTAAAAAATCTCCTATTTATTATGTAAGTAAAACTTTACTAGATGCTGAAACTAGATATCCGCATCTAGAAAAGTTAGCCTTAGATTTAATAATGGCATTTAGAAAATTACGACCATATTTTCAATGCCACCCAATCGTTGTTGTGACTTCATATCCTTTAAGAATTAGTTTGCATAAACAAGAACTGTCAGGAAGATTAGCCAAGTGGGCCACAAAATTAAGTGAGCATGAAATAATCTATCAGCCTAGGACTGCAATTAAGTCTTAAATATTAGCTGAATTTGTTGTTGACTTTAGTAATAGCATTGTCCCTGAAGTGAAAAAAGAGTTACAACTCTTTAACGGTGCTAATCCGGGTCTATGAACCCTATTTACCGATGGATCTTCGGCTTAGGCATAGTATTAATATCACCCACGAGTGAAAAGACACGGCAGGCTATCAAATGTTATCATATAACTAACAATGAAGCAGAGTATGAAGTTGTTATTCAAAAACTAGAACTCGCATGAGAACTCTCAATCAAGCAAATCATAATCAACAACAACTCCCAACTGGTAGTAAATCATATGTAGGGGACTTACATCGCTCGAGAGACTCGAATGCAACAGTATCTGAAAAAGGCACGAGAGCTCGTGAGACAATTTAAAACATGGAAGGTAATACAAATACCTAGAGAGGAAAATGCAGATGCGGATGCATTATCTAACCTCGCAGCAGTCACGGAAGTAACAAACAAAGAGAATGCAATTGTCATTCATCTATTCCATTCAGCGATCGACCAGGACAGGAATGAGGTAACTTTCAACAATTTAACCTGGGATTGGAGAAACGAAATTCTTAATTTTTTGCAGAATGGCACCATACCTGAAGACAAGAAAACAACTCAAGCACTTCGCTGTAAAGCTGCACGATACTGCCTTATTCGCAATTCATTATATCGTAATATTTAGCACGATACTGCTAAATTCCTCGGACCTAATCAAACGGAGTTCGTGATGAAAGAAGTCCATGCAGGACACTGCAGAAATCATTTAGGAGCTACATCCTTGGTAAAAACCTTAATCAGAGTTGGGTACTATTGGCCCAAGATGGAAGAAGAAGCTGAGAACTTCGTATCTAAATGCGACAAGTGCCAAAGGTTCGCCAATAACTTGCATCGACCAGCGGAATTATTGCATCCAATTATATCTCCATGGCCCTTCATGAAATAGGGTATGGACATAGTGGGACCTCTTCCCCCAGCTAAAATACAGGTACGGTTTCTACTCGTACTAACCGACTATTTTACAAAATGGGTAGAGGAAGAAGCATTCAAACAAGTGCGAGAAAAGGAAGTTAAAAGCTTCTTGTGGCGAAACATAATATACCGCTTTGGTATACCAAAGGAGATCGTGTGTGATAATGGCCCACAGTTCATAGGCTCACAAATCACAGAATTCTTCGAAAGCTGGCAAATAAAACGGATCACTTCAACGCCATACCACCCCGCGGCTAACGGTCAAGCAAAATTGACGAATAAAATCATCATCAACAACCTGAAGAAGCGGCTAGATAAAGCCAAAGGAAATTGGCCTGATGAGTTACCAGCGGTACTATGGGCATATAGAACAACTTCAAAAATAACCACGGAAGAAACTCCGTTCACACTTGTGTATGGCTCAGAAGCCTTTATACCTGTGGAAATTGGCGAACCAAGCATAAGGTTTATAACAACCACGAAGGAAGAAAACGATGACGAATTAAGGACTAATCTAGATCTGCTTGAAACACGAAGGGAAGCAATAGCTAATACGAATGGCAGCTCAAAAACAAATCATAGAGCGTTATTACAACCGTAAAGCTCATCTCAGATACTTCAAGATTGGGGACGTCGTTCTCAAAAAAGTATTTCAATCAACGAAGAAGCAGGCGCAGAAAAGTTGAATCCAAATTGGGAAGGACCTTACAAAGTCCGAGGCATATAGAAAACTGTTATCAAATAAATTGGTTACGGATGAAAGATCTAAATCCTTGTATTTGTTCAGAAAATTGTTATCAAATAAAATAGTTACGGATGTAAAAGCATTTCCCTCGTACTTATTAAAAACTTTTATCAACAAAAACAGTTGCGGGTGAAAGCCCCAATCTTTATAAAAACTGTTACGAACGAAAGACAGTTGTTCCTTTCTATTAACTCAAAAAAATTGTTACATATGAAAAACAGTTACGAAATACAAGTGTAAATCAAATCTGTTAAATAAAAACATTTGCAACATGAGTTTTAGACAATAATCAAACACATGTAAAATATTATGGAACTTCAAACAAAAAACATTCCTCGGAAACATTCTTAAACATGTGAAAATTTCTATCACTCTATTGCATTATTACACCATCATGAAGTTGAGACATCTTATTCATTAAGTGTCAATCATAAAGGGCCCTCTTTCATAAACAAAGCCTACTACAAAAGGGCTCACATTTTATATACAACACCGTGCCTACTACGAAAAGGTACGAGTGATTTCAGCATCTTCATGCAAAAACTCAGAGGTAAAACAAAAACCTCAAAAATTAAAACATGCAAAAGACTTAAGAATGAAACAAAAACTCAAAGAAAAAAAGTCATACTTGAATATATTCAAAAAAAACCGCGGCTAAGTAAAACCTAAGTACTAACTAGTACTTAGCCGCATATAATTTATACATTAAGGTGCCCCTAAGTTGTCATTTGGGGACTTTAAAAGATCCAAGTTTACCCCCGATGGAGCTGGGGGTAACCACCAATCAAAAAACAAAGGGTGAATCAACAACTTAATCTTCTTGAGGAGGAGGAGTGACTTCTTAACGGGCGGCAGGAACAGGAGCAACTTGAGACGAAGAGGCGTGAGCAGCGGGAGTCTCATCTTCAGGTGTAGAGAGAGTCTGATCTTGTTGAGCCTTCTCCATGGCTTCCTTGATTTTAGCAATTTCAGCTTCAAGATCAAAATCTTCCCGACTCATTTTTGTCAATGTGTCGAGGCAAGAATTCATGTATGCCCAACTAACATCGACAGCAGTCGCCTCTTAGAGAGTATCGTAATCTCTCTCCCATACCTCAAGCTCAGCTCTTAGCCCGTCCTTTTCAGCTTCAGCAGCTTCATGGGCAGCCTTCAAAGGAACATTCGACTCCTCTAGAGATTGAACATTATCTAAAGCATTGCGAAGATCCTCCTGAGTCCGGGTGAGTGACTGCACAAGCTCGCCTGAGTATTCCTCATTCTGCCCCAGCAAATCTTTCAAGCTCCTAATTTCTTCTGAGGCACGGGATAATTACTCAGCAAACGAAGACTCAAGAATGCTCTTGTCTTTGTCCCCTTGGTTAGAGGAAGCCTTCTTCACTGCCAATTTCGCAGCCACGACTCTCAACTGCCGCTCCAAGGTATACTTCTGTTCTTCTAAGGCTTCCATGTCAAGCCTCAGGCTTTCATATTGCCCCTTCCAATTCCCTGCTTCAGCATGCCACTCCTTTAGCTCTTTCTTAGTGTTAGAAATCCTCTTCATAAGTTCTATGCTTATAATATTGGTCAACAAAAAAAACAAGATAAATCAATTAGATATGATAAATTTCATGTACAAAAATGAAATGAGAAACAACGCATTTTACCTTCAAAGAGGAATGAACAACTTCGTTAGCCCATGTAAGGGCACTATGGCTGTCAAGCTTAGTCCTCTCTGTTGGCCAATCAAAGGCTTCAACCACACTTCGGGTTGGCCAGATTTCTTAAAAAGGCTTCCATCAGCCAGAACCTCAATTAGAACTTGCCTCATCTCCCTGCTGGAAGACCCTACTTCTCTAACAAGAAGAGGCACGGAAGCAGGCTGAGGTAAAGGAGCCACGGATAATGAAAATTGTGGAGCAGAAGAAGTAATAGGCACGGAAGCTTGAGGGAGTGAAAGAGCCACGGGCAAGGCAGCAATGGGAGTAGCCAAGGGAGCGGAGGAGATAGCAGGAGCAGACGAAAAATCTTCTCTGAAAGAAGCGGGAAAAACAGCTAAAGGGACTTCATCAATAGCGGGGCCAAATCCTTCGTGGAACAAATGATCCGCAGACTCATGTACGGGAGAGGGAGAAGCATCTTCAGAGGTAGAGGGAATGACTTCAGGCATGGAAGGAACAACCATGGGTGAAGACTTATCGTCCGAAATCACCCTCCTTCTTCGTGACCTGTTCACCAAAGTGCCCTCCTCTTCTTCTCCTTCTTCTAAAGTTCAAGACTCACTAACCTTCCTCTTCGAGGAAGAAGAACCAGCAATAATCTCTTGGGCCTGAGCCAGAGACATTTTCAGAATGGACGCAACAGACACCCCACGAGCGAGAAACTCTACAAAAAGGAAAAAGGTTAAGCGAAAGAGGAAAAGAGGCTCGAGTAAGAAAAGGAGCGGAAACCAAAGCTTCACTTACCGTGGGTCTTTACTTTCCAACTGTACTTCCCAGAGAAGTACTTCCAAGAGAAGTACTTCCAAGACCTTTCTTCTAAGGGAGAAACCGACAACAATTTTTCTACCTAATCACGGATACCGGAGACATTCTCAATAGTACCCCTGATTGCTGAAGGAAGAAGAAACAGATACGGTGTTAGTAAAACACTTCAAGCAAAAATAAAAAAGATAACAAATGTGAGCTAAACTGTACTCACGTGCACGATTCCACTTCTCAGGGAAGGGAAGATGTTCCTCGCCCACTAAACCAGCAGTGGACACAGCAACATACCGGAGGTACCAACCTCTATCCTTATCGTCTCCAGGGGTAAACAACACTCTTTTACTCCTAGCAGCCAGAGTAAAAATCCCTTGACGAAATAAAGTAGGAGAATAAAGATGAATAAGATGGTTAAAAGTAAAAGGAACCGAGGCCGAAGTAGCTAAGCATCTGAGACACGCAACAACCCACCACACAAGAGGACCAACATGTCCTAAGCAAATTCTGAAGAAACGGCAGAAGTCAATGATGACTGGATCGATATGAGGTATAAATCCTAAAGTAAAAGGGTACGTATAAACAAAAAAATACCCCATCTTGTAAGACGTTATTCCTTGGTTTCTATTCGGAATAATGATAGGGAAATCAGACCTCCAAAAAAATTCCCTACGAACAAGGGAAATCCGACCTTTAGTGATAAGAGTAGGGTACCTATCAACACTATCTAGAGATAACGACTGATCCACAAGGACTTGACTATCCCTAGTGAAGGTGAACTCAGCAGGTATAATTTCGTCTACTCGAGGTTAGCGTAAAGTCCCCTGATGATATCTACCCCTAGAGGAAGACCTGGAAGCCCTAGCTCTTGAAGAAACTAAAGACCTAGCAGATGGAGGAGAAATAATTGGGGAAGAAGAAGAGCCTCTCGAAGGAAAAACACCTAAGCTCCTTAATCTACCACCTCTCTGACTCCGGGTTGGAGCATAAGAAGGGGTTAATCCATCAACATCTATAACTCTATCAGGTTGTTTAGAGGAAGACATACTTACGAAGACAAGAAGGAATTCTTTACAAATAAAATAGACAAATTATAAAGCGTTTCATGAAAGTAAGGGAAAGAAGAAGAGGTATTTATACTTGAAAACAACCGTCAAACATGGGAAAAAACAATGATGAGAAAAGTCATAATTGAAGGTGTCACTTCGTGACTGACGCAGCCGCAAAAAGCCTTAAAAGGAGCCGAGTAATGCCAGAACCAATTCGGAAGGGACACGTGGTTTGAGCATTAAATGGAAGTGACAAACGACACCTATGTTCAAAAAAGGATACAATGTTTCGAGATAAAGCGGCGGCAAAATATTCATGCCATAAATGCGTATCCACTTACCAAATACTAATCGATAAATAAATGGTAAGTGGGGGGACTATTTGTATTGGTAAAAAAGAGTTTCACACATAAGATGATTCTTGACAACTCAGCTAGCTACGTGGACCAAGGAAAATATGACAGCTGGATATGATTCTATAAAGAGGTACAGAACAGAGAGGTACGGATCAATAAACCTACGGGGTAATCAGATACGGGAACCCAACCTAATTGAGACAAAGAAGAGACACGGTCGGAATAAATCTGGACAAGATCTACGGGCAGATTCGGAGATCCTCAATTAATGACTCACACGTTACAAAATCTTCACGCAACAGTTACGATTACTCCTTGTAACGTCCCATTAATGTAATAATTAGTCATTAATGAGCAATAATTGTGAGAGTTAGACGTTATATTAATAAATTCCCTATATAAGGGAAGAGAATATAACTTGTAAAGGACATCTAGACGACGAATGCAATACACTTTATTTTTTCTAAGTATCTTATTGTCGTCATTTACTGACTCTTTTTTACTTAATATTATTTCTTTGATTATGAGTAACCCGTATTCATCCTAAAAATAGCTTTGTTCAAAGGATCTAATTCTTTGGTTAAACAATTTTGACATCGTCTTTGAGTAATTTTGGTACGAGTGAACTCGTGGTTGAATGGGTGTTCGTAGACGTGGGCCCCCGTCGATTCTTTGGGATGAATTTCTAATTCTTGCTAAAGTATTGATTTCATTAATTAGATTAGTTTCTTATAGTTATATTTATTGTATGTAATTGCTTTTGGCTAGACATGGGACACTCGGAGTCGGAAAAATCGAGGAAAGGGCATTCTTATTGATTGATTGAGCTTGGTTTGAGGTAAGTGGCTCGCCTAAACTTGTTTGGGGGAAATCGCCTAAGGATTTGGTACTGTTGTGATATTTTTGTGATATGTGAGTGTCGCGTAGACGAGCTAATCCAATTTTTCACTAAGTAGTAGCATGTTACATCTTAATTGAGTTATACCAGCATGTGTAGTTATTATGTTTAGTCTAATATCGCATGTCTATGTGTCTTAAATGCTTATTTGAAAGTTGTGCAGCATGTTAAGTCGAATTCTTGTCTTTTCTTGATTTGTATCAACCTTAGCTGTAGAATTCTTGCTGTTAATTGCCGCTTTCCTCCAATTTGAGTTGTGTGTTTACTTTTGGGACTACAAGGCGGTACCTCGAGAGATCCCCTTGCATATTTACTTTTGGGACTACAATGCGGTACCACGGGAGATCCCCCTGAACATTTACTATTGAGACTACGAGGCAATACCTCGAGAGATCTCCTTGCATATTTACTTTTGGGACTATGAAATGGTATTTCGGGAGCGCCCCTGTTGCTTATCTCATTGTGTTGTGTTGTTATTTCTCTGTGAACTCTGTTGTTAAATTCTCAGTCTTTCTACATGTTATATTATATCTTTTGTCTTATTATCATATTCAGTAGGGCACGGACCTGACCTCGTCATTACTCGACCGAGGTTAGGCTTGGCACTTACTGGGTACTATTGTGGTGTACTCATGCTACTCTTATGCACATGTTTTGTGTGAAGATCCAGGTACTTCTTATTTTCATCGATATCAGTGAGCAGTGAGATTGCGGAGACATCAAGGTATATCTGCCTGTGTCCATAGACCTCGGAGTCCCCCTCTGTTCCCTCCTATGTTGTTTACGTTCTCGTACTTTTCTTAGACTCTGGTGTATAGAGATACTTAGTTCTTCTTCTATCACTTGTGACTTATGACTACCGGGTTTTGGGAAATACTATCTATACTCGAGTGTTGGTTATTGTACATGTTGAGCGGCATCTTATCAGTTATTTAGTTATCTGTTGCAATTTAGTTTCTAAATTTTGCTTCCATTTTGGTTATTCCGCAAATTGTTAGGCTTACCTAATCGTAGAGACTAGGTGACGTCACGACGTCTTACAGAGGGAGAATTGAGTCGTGACAATTACGTGTTTTATGCCTTGCAAGAAGTGATTCTGAGTTAAGAAGTTAATCTAGAGCTAAATCGAAGGATTTGGATCTTTGAAGTTTGAGTAAAAGTCTAAGAAATTAAATCGGGATCATGGTCGGGGGTCAAGATCTGAGTCTCGATATCAAAAATTGAAGAAAACGAATTACTCTGGAAATTTTACACAATTGCGCCACGTGGGGCGGCGCGGCAGTGTATTCTCCTGCTGTCCGTCAGAAATCTGTCACGACGTCTCCACACCGATCCGCAAGACTCTACTAAACCTGCTCATGACTCGTGAGATATATGTAACCTAGGCTCTGATACCAACTTGTCACGACCCGAACTAACCCAGTCGTGATGGCGCCTATCATCGTACTAGGAAAACCAACTCATTACCAAAACAAAACGATGTTTTCATTTCAAAGATAATTTCAAAGCTATTTAATAGTAAACCTTCGTAAAGAAGTTCAAATCAAAACAAAAGTGCGGAAAGAAAAGCTCGACATCGGGGTGTCACCAGTCATGAGAATCTACTACAATTTATCCAACAATAACGAGACTAACATAGTCTGGAAAGTAGGTAAAAACAACTAAAGGAAGATAAGAGGGAAAAGAGCAGGGCTGCGATTGCCAGGCAACTAACTTTCTATCTCCGAGAAAATATGCAACTGGAATAGTCAACAACGTTACCGCGTCCATATATGCCTGGATCTACACACAAGGTGCTGGGAGTAACGTGAGTACGCCAACTTAGTAAGTAACAACAGTAAATAAATACTGAGCAGTAGTGACGATCAATAAGGAAACTAAAGTCATATCACGAAAACCCAGTAAAATACATCATGCTTTTAAAACCAGAGTTTGAATCAAATCATCTCATTTAAATCCAGTCCAGTAAAGTCATATAACGAGATCTTTCAACGGTTTTCAAATAAAGGCTCAATGAAAAGGTGAGAAAAATAATGAAATCATAATCAACCCCTCGGGCAAAACATCACTCATATACAGCCCCTCGGGAAAACCTCACAGTCACTCGTATACAGCCCCTCGGGAAAACCTCACTATCACTCATGCCTCCCAGTCACTAAGCACTCGCACTCGCACTCGCACTCAGAAGGTACTTGCCCTCACTGGGGGTGTGTACAGATTCCGGAGGGTCTCCTTCATCCCAGGTGCTATATCAAGCCAAATCATGGCATAAATAAATGAGTCCCTCGGTCTATATCAAACATGATGCGGTGTGCAAACCCGATACCAAAATATCCTCACAAATCAGGCCCTTAGTTTTACTCAGTCATAAACCTCTCCAGCACCTCGGGCTTTCAGAAATCAAAGTACTCAGCCAAAAATGAATTTCATAATGCAATAAAAATAGAGTAAAGAGGTTTAGGTATGCAGTAAATAGGTATAACATGACTGGATAGCAAGAAAAGACCGCTAAGGGTCAAAACAACACTGGCATAAGGCCTAAACATGGCATCCAGCCCAATTTACATAAATTCTTTCTAAAACACTTAAGTATCATATAGTTTCAACACAATATGCAACTTTACAGTTGCTACAGACGGACCAAGTCACAATCCTCAATGGTGCACGCTCGTCACCTAGCATGTGCGTCTCCTTAAAATAGTCACATGACACAAAATTCGGGGTTTCATACCCTCAGGACTAGATTTACAATCGTTACTGATCAAATATCTACTCCGCAATGCTCTTGCCCCTCGGCTCGGCCTCTAAATGCTCCGAATATATTCACAACCAGTACAATACCATCAATATACGATAATGGAATGAATTTCGCAAGAAAAGCTATCAAATTAGACCAAAAACCCGAAATCGGCTCAAACCCGTCCCCCAGGACCACGTGTCGAAAACCCGACAAAAATTACAAAACTAGAAAGCTCATTCACTCAGGAGTCCATACATACAAAATTTACCAAAATACGACACTGTTTGACCCCTCAAATCCTCCCATAAAACTCTCCAAAATCCCAAGCCCTAACCCCTAATTTTCACACCTAATCTCCACTAATTACATGATTAAACAACGGAAAATCACCATATATACGGGTATTAGAGCTCAAGCAACTTACCTCAATGAAAACCCCTTGAATCTCTCTTCAAATCACTCCCAAAAGCTCTAAAACCAACTGAAAATGGTATGGACCAAAATTCGCGAAGTGTGCTATTTATACTTTCTGCCCAGGCTTTTCGCACCTGCGGCCTCATTTCTGCGCATGCGGGACTGCACATGCGGTCAAAATCCTCGCACCTGCGAGCACCACTTAAATCATCAACTTTTGCACCTGCGGGCACGCAGATGCGGCCAATCATTCGCACCTGCGCTCCCAGTCTTAGCCTCCCATTTCCGCATATGCGGCTCCCTAATCGCACCTGCGACCTCGCACCTATGGCTCCCTTTCTGCAGGTGCGAAAAACACCACCAGGCTCACACCAGCAAAACCAACAGTTCTCAAACACCAAAAATCAATCTGTCAACTATCCGAAACACACCCGAGGCCCTCGGGACCTCAACCAATAATACCAACAAGTCATATATCAATATATGAACTTCGTCGAACCTTCGGAACACTTAAAACAACATCAAAACAGTAAATTGCCCTCGAATTCAAGCCTAAGAACTTCTAAACTTCCAAATTCCGCAAACAACGCCAAAACTTACCAAACCATGTACGAATAACCTCAAATGACACTACAAACCTACTCCAACTTTCGGAATTCCATTCCAACCCCGATATCAAATTTTCCACAACCGATCAAAAGTCGCCAAATTTTCAATCTCGCCAATTCAAACCTAATTCTACCACGGACCTCCAAATTACATTATGGACGCGCTCCTAAGTCCAAAATCACGTAACGGAGCTAACCGGACCATAAAAATCCAAATTCGAGATCGTCTACTCATAAGTCAACATCTTATTGACTTTTCCAACCTAAACTTCTAATTAAGAGACTAAGTGTCTCATTCCACTCCGAAACCACTCCAGCCCCGAACCAACCAACCCGATACAATAAATACAGTTGAATAAAACATAAAGAAGCAGAAATAGGGGAAATTGGGCTATCACTCACAAAACGACCGGCCGGGTCGTTACATCCTCCCCCTCTTAAACAAATCTTTGTCTTCGAACGAGTCTAGAAACATACCTGGAGTCTCAAATAGGTGTGGATATCTGATCCATATGTCCCGCTCGGTCTCCCAGGTGGCCTCTTCCATAGGTTGACTTCTCCATTTCACCTTCACTGAAGTTATGTCCTTTGACCTCAACATTCGAACCTGCCGATCCAAAATGACCACTAGCTCCACATCATAAGTCATATCACCCTCTAACTGAATTGTGTTAAAGTCTAAAACATGGAACCATTGCCAACATACTTCCGGAGCATGGACACATGAAATACTGGATGCACACTCGACAAGCTGGGTGGCAAAGCAAGCTTGTAAGTCACCTCCCCTATCCTCTGAAGCACCTAAAAAGGCCCAATGAATCAGGGGCTCAACTTGCCCCTCTTCCAAAATCTCATAACACCCTTCATGGGTGATACTCTCAGCAAAACCTTCTCCCCAACCATAAAAGACATATCATGGACCTTCATATCCGCATATCTCTTCTGCTAGACTGTGCCATGTGAAACTGCTCCTGAATCAATTTCACTTTGTCTAATGCATCCTGAACCAAGTTTATACCCAAGAGTCTAGCCTCACCCGGCTCAAACCATTCTACCGAAGATATACACCTCCTCCCATATAAAGCCTCGTGTGGAGCCATCTAAATACTTGGCTGATAACTGTTGTCATATGCAAACTCCACGAGCGGCAGATACTGGTTCCATGAACCCCTAAAGACAATAACACAAGCGTGCAACATGTCCTCCAATATATGAATAGTACGCTTGGACTACCCATACGTATGAGGGTTTAAAGTTGTGCTCAAATCAACCTGAGTACCCAACTCTCACTGCACAGCCATCCAAAATTGTGATGTGAACTTTGTACCTCTATCTAAAATGATTGAAACTGGACACCATGCAGGCGGACAATCTCTCGAATGTAAACCTCAGCTAACCGCTCTAAAGTATAAGCAGTACCAAAAGGAATGAAGTGCGCGAACTTGGTCAGCCGATCCACAATAACCCAAATAGAATCGAACTTCCTCGAAGTCTGTGGGAGCCCAACTACAAATTCCATGGTGATCCGCTCCTACTTACTCTCCAGAATATCTAATCTCTGAGTCAAGACACCCGGTCTCTGATGCTCATACATAACTTGCTGACAGTTGAGACACCGAGCTACAAACCCAACTTTATCCTTCTTCATCCACCTCCACCGATAGTGCTGTCAAATCCTGGTACATATTCACTGCACCCGGATGGATGAAATACCGCGAGCTGTGGGCCTCCTCAAGAATCAACTCCGATGTTCATCCACATTAGGCACACATATTCGTCCCTACATCCTCAACACACCGTCATCACAAATAGTCACATCCCTAGCATCACCTAGTCGGGCCCTATCTTGAAGAACGAGCAAGTAGAGGTCATCATATTGACGCTCCCTGATATAGTCATAAAAAGACTGTGCAAGCTAATATCCGACTCGGCTCTAAAATATCCAATCTCACAAGCTAGCCCACTAAGGCCTAAAAATCCAATGCCAAAGGTCTCTCTACTGCCGGAAAAAATGCTAAACTCCTCAAACTCTCTGTTCGGCGACTCAAAGCGTCGGCCACCACATTGGCTTTCCCCGAATGGTACAAAATAGTGATATCATAGTCCTTAAGAAGCTCCAACCACCTTCGTTGACGCAAATTAAGAACCTTCTGCTTAAACAGATGTTGCAGACTCCGATGATCAGTATAGATCTCAGAATTAACCCCATACAAATAATGACGCCAAATCTTCAAGGCGTGACCAATGGTTGCTAACTCAAGATCATGGAAATGATAGTTCTTCTCATGGGTATTCAACTGGCGAGAGGAATAGGCAATCACCCTACCCTCCATCATGAAAACACATCCAATGTCTATCCTTGAGGCATCACAATACATGGTATAAGAACAAGAAGTTGATGGCAGAACTAACATTGGAGTTGTGGTCAAAGAAGTCTTGAGCCTCTGAAATATCTCCCCACACTCGTCCGACTACCTGAATGAGGCACCCTTTTGGGTCAATTTGGTCAAGGGCGAAGCAATAGATGAAAATCCCTCCACGAAGCCACGTAATAACTGATAGTTTCTATGAGTCCACTAAACTTTAGAGATACCTGGTCCTCTACTAGTTCCCACAGAGGAGTACACTAAGAAAACAAGTAAAAGAGACAAGGGATTTTATGTGGAAAAATCCCACTCAAGGGGACAAAAACCACGACTTACACTTGTAGGATTTCAACTTCTCTAACTTGTCACTTTGTAATGAACATCTTACAAAGACTTTAACTCACTAACTTGTAATCACTATTACAAGCCACTTTGTCACTCTCTAGTTACAAAGACTTTTCACTTGTGACTACACTAGTCACTACAGAAATACAAGAGGTTTACGGTTGAGATATTCCTAACACGGTGCATCTACAAAAGCGAACAAGATACAATGAAAATAAAATGCAAGATTACAACTCAACTAAGTACACTAACGACACAAGGTGAAACTGGTCCGTCTTAGTGGAATTGTCTTCTTGCTCTTGACACACTTGAGTC
The DNA here is from genome assembly GCA_005239495.1 of Nicotiana undulata. NCBI lineage: Eukaryota > Viridiplantae > Streptophyta > Magnoliopsida > Solanales > Solanaceae > Nicotiana > Nicotiana undulata. The sequence continues at coordinate 85,119 of ML300641.1, read as the reverse complement.
TTCAATGCTAGACCACTCTTCAATGCTTGAGAGGATGTTTTTAGTTAATTCTCAAGTAAGTATCTTGTTTGTATTCAAACAAGATATTAAAAGCCCTAGGACATTCCAAGGAGGATGCCCCATATCTTGAAAGTACACTTCACAACCAACGAGAAGTGACTGGGAAGTGACTGCTGCACTGTTACTGCATTGTAGCGTGTACAGTTGCAGGCAGTCACTTTTCTGTCACAACTTTTACAACTGTAGAGTTGACTTATACTTTCGTCTATGAGACTGTCAAGGTATCAGGTCCCTCAGCTGTTCCATATGGGTTTAACAGTACACAGTCCAGAATTCCTTGAGTTGAAGCTGACTGGTTTTGTTGATCACATATCAGGTCCTCTATCTGGTTCTTCGATAAAAGTTTGTTAGATCATCAAAATCGAATACATCCTATCAATTTCCCCTTTTTTGATGATGACAAACTTTTATAATTGGTGAGCAGTTATATACCCTAACATAACAGATGAGAGACCAGATTCCCAGATAGTTCCCCCTATCTATGTGCTTCCCCCTTAATCCATGCCATCAGTTAACCCAATTATCCCTTTAACTTCCCCCTTTCGGCATCATAAAAAGGCACAATTAGTTAGAAAGCATAAAGAAGTCCAACAGATCTAACTCATGCCCCTTATGTGCACACTACATGATAGAGGAAAGAATAAAAAGGCAGTAAGGCAATATAGAGAACATAAGAAGACTGAATGTCATTCATTAAAAGATTTAAAAACATAGAGAAGTCTTTTCTTGGGACAGCAAAGACTTCATTTGGATTTTGCAGGCGGGAGTAGTCAGATGTTGTCCACATACCAATCACACACAAAAAAAACTATTAACCACATCATCATCATAGAGAGATAAAATAGACAGGGCCTAGGGGGCACTAGAGGAGAAATGCTTAGAGGAGGAGGCAGTGAGAGTCCGGAGAACCAGGTCCATGCGAGCATTGGCAGAGGAATGTTCCTAAAGTAGTTTCTCCTTTAGGTTCTCAACCTGTTGCCTCAGCTTAAGGTTCTCCATAGTCAAGCGGGCAACTTCTTCATTTGAGGAGATGCTAGAACCAGGTCCCCCATCAGCTTGACTTGATTGAGCCTCTAGAATGGCAATCTGAGCCTTCAACCTCTTGATCACATCATTGGCAGCATCCAGCGCATTGATCAGTTGAGAGATGGTAGAAGTGCTGCCCCCATCCTTCTCAAAACACTCACATTCCTCAAGGGTTGTCTTTGAAAAGGTTTGCTTGCGAGTCCCTACTCGGGGATTCTTGACTGGCACTTTGTAAAACTCAAAGACCCGAGTAAGTAGAAAACCATAGGGGAGCCCGTGATTTCCATCCTTGACCTTGACAACCTTCTCCATATGATTAATTATGAGAGCAAGTAGGTTGACTGTTTTGAACTGGTCAAGGGCTTCCATTAGGATCAGATCAGCCCTGGAAGTAACAGAACTCCTCTCAGCACGGGGAAGAAGGACTTTATTCACCAATTCAAAAAGAAGCTGGTAAAGAGGTAGTATGGCCTTCTTGTGAACCCGTTCCCCCTGCCAGACTTTCCCCGGCTTAACGATGGCTCGCCTAAAATTTCCCTCAGAAGCATACTTCTCTATATCCATAGAGGACAGCCCTCTTGATGGAACATTAAGAACTTTTCCATAGCGGCATCATCAAAAACAATATCAGTACCCTCCACCAAGACACAAACATGACCCTCAACAGGAGTGTAGAGGGTTGCATAGAACTCCTACACGGCATCCTCATAGACATTGGGCACACTCACATTGAACAAGTGCTCCCACTTCTGGAATTCAACCATAGCCATGCTCATTCCTGCCATATCAAGGATCTCGGGGTCAAACGTGCGACCCCACATCACTCTCTGACTTCGTACATTCTCCTGCCATTTCCCATTGTTACTTGGTATAGTTTTCATAGAAACAGTTCATCCCACGGTTTCCACCTCCCTTTTTCATTTACCAGTCACTTGCACAGACTTCCCTTTGGCACTTGCTTCAGTCACAGGCTTCTTAACACTAGCTTCACCAACTTCCTTTTTCTTTGACTTGCCACCACTTTTGGGGGGTGACAGAGACTGTTTTCCTTGTCCTTCAGCAGACACAGACTTCTTCTCCCTACCAAGGAACTGGGTTCCTCGGCAGTTTCCTCTTCTACTTCAACTACGGGGATAGCTTCATCCCCCACTACTTTCCCTTCTTTCATCAATCTCTTCTTCTTCTGCTTACTGCTCTTCTTACTTTTCTCAAGAGTTGAGTTAAAGGCTTCCTTCTTCTGCAACCTAGTAGATGGCCTCTCCCAATGATGGAGTTTAAAACGGGCACTCAACACCATGTCATCCTCATCATCTTTATTTATGGGCTCAGAAAACAGAGGGATGGATTCTAGAGGAGGAGTGTAGAAGATTTTCTCCTAGGGGGTCTTTGGAAGAGGAGAACTAGGTTCCTCACTAGTTTTTTCATGCACAGATTCATGGACAGGAGACTCAAATAAGACCATGGTCCCCTCATCCTCTAGGAAGGAAGAAGCGGCTCCCTGAGTTTCAGGAAGAGAATAAGCCCCTTCAGAAGGAAGATTCTCAGAGGCGATGGCCATGATGTTTTCGGTCGCCTCTTTTTCTGGAGACTCCATGGGAGTCGAAGAATTGAGAAAGGAGGAGTTAATGTACTGGTCAGGGTCGTCCTCTGGCTTCAGAGACTTGAGAAGCTTCATCAACTGGAGGTTCCTTTAGTGGTTCAGATAAGTAAGTAGGAGCAGTGGTGGCTTTAGTGATCAAAGGTTCCTTTGGTGGTTCAGATGAAGAGGAAGGAGCAAGGGGTACTTCTGTGACTGGAGGTTCCTTGGGTGTTTTTGATTCTACTGAGAGTGAGGAGGAGAGAGGAGTAGAGATGACGACCTTTGAGAGAGAGGAGGTTTTATCCTCCGCTGAGACAGTGTTGGAATCAGAGGTAGGAGGAAGTACTTTTGCAGGAGAAGGAGAGAGTGAGAGAAGATGTGTGAGGAGCCGTTAGGGACGAAGGAGTTTTATAGGAGAGTGGAGTAATGAGAGGGAAGAGGAACACGTTCAAAAGGCTCTAGGCATTTTGGGAAAAGGGAACGTGCAAAGGGAGTTGAAAAGATGGAGTGATAGACGTGTTTACTGAAAAGACGGACGATGTGGCAGCAGTAATTAATTTTGTTGATTTTTGAAAAAGGTAGATAATACACATAACTACTAACCTGGGGTACAGGGACTAGGTCCCGTACCTGTTTTTTTGAAAAGGTTGCTCAGTCTCCTTTGTTCTACAATGCCATACCTTTAAAGTATGTAGTCATCATGCGTGTCTACCTGCAACGGTATTGATGTGTGTTAGACTTTGTCAGAAAACACTTTAGCTATCTTTACCTGAGTGTGACTTTCATAGCCAAGGAAGGGAACCGGATCCCTAATTAGGTCTCAGCAGCCCCAGTGCCATTCTATTTTTCTCACAATGTTCCTTGCCCAGTGCCTTGGTAAAGATATCTGCAATCTGATCTTCAGTGCAGCAAAACTTCATGCAGATGTGTCCCTTTTCAACGTTGTCTCTGAGGAAGTGATGTCTCACATCAATATGCTTAGTTCTCTTGTGTTGAACCAAGTTCTTTTCCATGTTGAGAGCACTGGTATTGTCACATAGAAGTGGCACGCTGTCAAGGTACACTCCAAAGTCTTCCAATTATTGTTTGATCCACAGCAGCTGAGCACAGCAGGATGCAGCGACAACATATTCTGCTTCAACTATGGACAAGGCCACTGAGTTTTGCTTCCTTGTTCCCCAAGAGATTAGGCAGGATCCAAGAAAATGAGCCATCCCTGAAGTGTTTTTCATGTCCACTAGATAACCTGCATAATCAGCGTCAGCATAACCAACAAGATTGAAATTATCACTTGAGGGATAGTACAGGACCAGGTCCTGTGTGCCTTTAAGATAGCGTAGGATCCTTTCGGCAGCCTTTAGATGAGACTCCTTGGGATTTGATTGAAACCTTGAACATAATCTCACACTGAACACAATGTTTGGCCTGCTTGTAGTAAGGTAGAGTAGAGAGCCAATGATTCCCCTATACATTGTTCGGTTTACAGGAGATACGAATTCATCCATGTCAAGCTTGGTAGCCACTGCAATGGGTGTATCAATCACCTTTGAGTCTTCCATGTCAAACCTTTTGATCAGCTCCTTGATGTACTCCTGCTGACTGATACATGTTCCCTTTGTGGATTGTTTCACTTGAAGACCCAGGAAGAAGTTCAGTTCCCCCATCATACTCATCTCAAACTCACTGCCCATGAGCATGGAAAATTCCTTGCACAGTGAATCCGTTGTATCCCCAAAGATAATATCATCTATATACACCTGGACGATAAGAAGGTTCCTTCCCCATTTTTTTAGAAATAGGGTGTTGTCAATCTTTTCTCGAGTGAATCCATTATCCATTAGAAACTTGGAAAGCCTCTCATACCAAGCTCTGGGAGCTTGCTTTAAACCATACAGGGCTTTGTCCAGTTTGAAGACATACTCTGGGTGAGCATGACTTTCAAACCCAGGAGGTTTCTTAACATATACTTCTTCCTTGAGATACCCATTCAGGAATGCACTTTTCACATCCATTTGGAATAAGGTGAATTCCATATGAGACGCAAAAGAAATAAGAATCCGAATGACTTCTATGCGAGCAACAGGAGCAAAAGTTTCATCATAATCAATCCCTTCCTCTTGATTGTAACCCTGAACCACAAGCTTTTCGTTATGTCTGGTTGTTTTCCCGTTTACATCCAGCTTGTTGCTAAACACCCACCTGGTTCCTATGATGGTTCTGTCTGAGGGTCGAGGTACTAGATGCCTGACTTTGTTTCTTTCAAACTGATGAAGCTCCTCCTGCATAGCAATGATCCCATCTGCATCCTTTAGAGCTTCTTTGATGTTTTTTTGTTCTATTTGGGATAGAAAGGCTGAAAAGGCTAGGGAGTTTCTAGTTTTGGATCTAGTTTGGACTCCGGAATCAAGAGGAGGGATTATGTTATCAAGAGGATGGGAGCTTTTATGTTTCCAATTTGGGACCTGAATTTGATGTGTGGAGGAACTTGGTGGATCGGAGGAGTTCCCCTGCACTTCTTGTTCTGCTACCTGTGGAGTACCTTCCACAGCATCTCCAACTCTTTCTTCAGCTTCTGTAGGAGAGATAGGGGTACCAGGTTCCTCCTGTGAACAGGAGGCGGAGGCTGCATTGCCTTCACCCACCTCTTTGGTTTGACTCATCATGTCAGCTTTGCCATTAGAGACATCAGATATCTCTCCAGGAACCAGGAGTGGTTCATAGTCTTGAACATCACCATTTTCATCCCTACTTGAGGAGGGAGTCTCGTTGAAGATCACATGAACACTTTCTTCTACACATTGGGTTCTCTTGTTGTACACTGTGTATGCTTTTCTTTGAGAAGAGTATCCCAAAAAGATTCCTTCATCGCTTTTGGCATCGAATTTTCCAAGTTGATCCTTCCCATTGTTCAGAACATAGCACTTGCATCCAAAGGCTCTCAGATGGGTTATCTTTGGCTTTCTTCCATTGAGCAGTTCATAGGGGGTTTTGTTCAAGAAGGACCTGATCATGCACATGTTCACCAAGTAGCAAGCAGTATTGATTGCTTCTGCCCAGAAGTTCTTTGCAATCCTACTATCAATAAGCATTGTTCGAGCCATATCTTCCAGGGTTATGTTCTTCCTTTCCACTACTCCATTTTGATGAGGAGTCCTAGGTGCTGAGAAGTTTTGCGTGATTCCATTTTCAGTGCAAAACTCATCGAATTTTGCATTATCAAATTTTGTCCCATGGTCGGATCTGATGCATGCTACCTTCAAGTCCATCTTCACTTGGATTTTCTTGACAAAATCCACAAATACTTCAAACGTCTTATCTTTTGTTCTAAGAAATAGTGTCCAAGTGAATCTTGAATAGTCATCCACGATCACGAAGATGTACTTAATTCCACCTCTACTTGGAATTCTCATGGGCCCACACAGATCTATGTGAAGGAGTTCAAGAGGTCTAGATGTGCTAACATCCTTCGTAGGCTTAAAGGATGATCTTACATGTTTTCCTTTGGCACATGCATCACAGACTTTGTGCTCCTTGAATTTTGAGTTTGGCAGACCACGAACCAGGTCCATCTGTATCAGCTTGTTCAGGAGGGAAAAACTGGCATGACCCAATCTTCTATGCCAAAGCTCTGCATCATCATCAACTGCCTTCAAGCAGTTCACTTCACCGGCTTCCAATGATTCAAAGTCAGCAACATAAATGTTTTTGTGTTTCTTGGCTATCAACACCACTTCTCCAGTTACTAGGCTAGTAACAGTGCACACCTTGGACAGGAACTCCACTTTGTTTCCTTTATCACAAATTTGAGAGACACTCAGTAAGCTATATTTCAAGCCATCCACGTAGTACACATTTTCAATTGAGTGCTCCAGAGACTTTCCAACTCTTCCAACACCGAGGATGTATCCCTTCTTTCCATTGTCAAAGGATACATCTCCTCCCTGCAGGGCATCAATGAGAGAAAATCCATAGTGTTTCCAGTCATATGCTTTGAGCATCCGCTGTGCATAATCCATTGTAGTCTAGTTCCTCTCACTGATCCCTACACAATTAAATCAAGGGTTAGACTTAGGAATCCAAACAAGTTTGGGTCCCTTGTAGTTAGGAAAGGGATGAATATGTGTTATTCTAGTCCATGCAGGCAGAAATTGATATTTCTTGTTGGGACCTGGTCTCTGCTTGGTGTTCCTCTTGCCAGCAAACATTCTGTTTTTCTGAACTAACTGATCCCTGGTCGGGCAACTTTCCTTGAAGTGCCTGTTGTTTCCACAATGGGTACAAAGCCAATTGTCTGGGACCATGACATACTTGTTGTGAGGGTTGTAAGGATTTTTCTTCTTTTGGAACCTGATCCCCTGCATGTTTCCACTGTTATTGAAGTACATGGAAGTGACAGCATCTGTGGACCAGGTCCAGTTTAGAGTTTTTTTAAGATCAGATTTTAATTTACCCAACTCAGTTTGCAACTGCCTATTTTTCTCAAGCTCACAACACAAACTTGTTTTGACATCATTCAATTCTTTTTCAAGCTTGATGTGTTTTTCACTAGCAATTTCTTTTCCTTTATCCACACTCGAGGCACCAGGTTCTAGTTTGAGTCTCGGAATGGTTTTTTCCAAGTCTGTGATTACTACTAGAAGATCATCTCTTTCTTGTTCAACATCATTAATCCTCTCACTCAAGCTATCCTTTTCATTAATCAGATTCTTCACTGTTTCTTTCAGATCTATTACCGCTACGGTTAGATCATCTCTCTCATTTTCTATCTTTCTTGTTTTTTCTTATACTACTTCCTTTTATTTTTCAAGGTTTTTTATGGTCTCCTTAAGGTCTACAACCACCACCACTAGGTCATCTCTCTCATTTTCAACACTGCTGATTTTACAGGTTAGAGCTTCTTTTTTTCTTTCAAGATCACCTATGATTTCTTTCAAATCTACTACACACACAACTAGACCATCTCTAGTTTGTTCAACTTCACCTAGTTCTATGGTCAATGTGTCCTTATATTCAACTAAATTGTAGTAAGTATCAATGAGAATATTTGACAATGACATTAGTTTTTTAGGAGAATATGATTTCAGATTTCTCTGAGCATCCCTGAAGTTTACCTCATCTTTGTCATCTTCTTCTTCATCATCTGACTGAGCCATGAGAGAAAATAGTGAATCGTACTCCTTGTCCTTGTTCTCTACTGCCATCATAGAGCTATTTTCTGCTTCAGTTTCCTCTTCTGATTCGCTCGATGAGTCTCCCCATGCAGCAAGAGCCTGTTTCACAACGTTGTCAGTTGCACTTTTTCTATTAAATCTTTTGTCAGGAACCTGGTTCCTCTTTGCAGCTTTGTCAGGGTTATGCCTGTAGGGCTCCTTCTTCAGGAGCGGACAGTCTTTTATGAAGTGTCCGGGCTTACCACATTTATGACACAAGTCATAGTTTCTGGGCTTGCTTGATCTGCCTCTTCTTGGTATTCCCCCGTTCCTTCGAACCATCTTTTGAAATCTCTTAGTAAGATAAGCCATGTCATTGTCCTCTTCGCTTGACTCGTGATTTTCAGCTTGAAGAATCAGGTTCTTCTCCTTCTTGGGTTCTCTTCTTTCACTATCTTTCTTCTGTTTCATCTCATATGTTTTCAAGTTTCCGATCAACTCATCCATTGTTAGAGCTTGCAAATCCTTTGCTTCAGTGATAGCATTGACTTTGCTTTCCCAGTAGCTAGGCAGAACACTCAGAATCTTTCACACTAGCTTGTTTCTAGAAATGACTTCTCCCAGTGAGTGAAGCTCATTGATGATGGAGGTGAATCTAGTATGCATATCCTGTATAGATTCATCGTCCTTCATCCTGAACAGCTCATACTCAGTGGTAAGCATGTCGATTTTGGACTGCTTTACTTGCGTCGTTCCTTCATGAGTTGTCTGCAAGGCTTCCTAAATTTCTTTGGCTGATTGACATGTTGAGATCCAGTTGTACTCATCAGGTCCTATACCGCACACTAGGATTTTCTTTGCACTAAAGTTCTTTTCTACTGCTTTCCTGTCAGCAACGTTGAACTCCTTCCTAGTCTTTGGCACCAGCAGACCAGCTTCTCCTACCTTCTACATAGGAACATGGGGACCATCACAAATGATGTCCCATAGCTCAGAATCTTTAGCCATTATGAAGTCGTGCATGCGGGTTTTCCACCACCCATAGTACTGACCGTTGAACCTAGAAGGTCGATATGTTGATTGACCTTCTTCAAAGTTTGGTGGAGCAGCCACTAGAGATCCTTTCTAGGTGTTAACCGTTTAGAAAGAACCCGCTCTGATACCAATTGATAGTTTCTATGAGTCCACCAAACTGTAGAGATACTTGGTCTTCTACTAGTTCCCACAGAAGAGTACACTAAGAAAACAAGTAAAAGAGACAAGGGATTTTTACGTGGAAAAATCCCACTCAAGGGGACAAAAACCACGACCTACACTTGTAGGAATTCAACTTCACCAACTTGTAATCTAAACTATTACAATCCACTTTGTAATGAACTTATTACAAAGACTTTAACTCACTAACTTGTAATCACCATTACAAGCCACTTTGTCACCCTCTAGTTACAAAGACTTTTCACTTGTGACTACACTAGTCACCACAGAAATACAAGAGGTCTACGGTTAAGAGATTCCTAACACGGTGCTTCTACAAAAGCGAATAGGATACAATGAAAACAAAATGCAAGATTACAACTCAACTAAGGACACTAACGACACAAGGTGAATTTGGTCCGTCTTAGTGGAGTTGTCTTCTTGATCTTGACACACTTGTGTCCTTAATGCTAGAGCACTCTTCAATGCTTGAGAGGATGTTTTTAGTTAATGCTCAAGTGAGTATCTTTTTTGTCTTCAAACAAGATATTAAAAGCCCTAGGACATTCCAAGGAGGATGCCACATATCTTGAAAGTACACTTCACAACCAACAGGAAGTGACTGATGCACTGTTACTGCACTGTAGCGTGTACAGTTGCAGGCAGTCACTTTTCGGTCATAGCTTTTACAGCTATAGAGTTGACTTGTACTTTCTTCGGATCTACGTGAATACCCTCACTGGACACCACATACCCCAAGAATGCTACTAAACTGAGCCAAAACTCACACTTGGAGAATTTTGCATAAAGTTTCTCCTCCCTCAATCTCTGTAATACATTCCTCAAATACTGAGCATGCTCCTCCTGGCTACGAGAGTACACCAGGATGTCATCAATGAATACAATAACAAAGGAGTCCAAATAGGACTGGAATACACTGTTCATCAAATGCATGAACGTTGTTGGGGCATTGGTCAGCCCAAAAGACATCACCAAGAACTCATAATGGCCATAACGGGTCCTAAAAGTTGTGTTAAGAATATCTGAATCCCGAATCTTCAGCTGATGATACCCAGATCTCAAATCAATCTTGGAGAACACCCTCACTCGCTGAAGCTGGTCAAATAAATCATCAATACGAGGCAAATGATACTTGTTTTTTACCGTGACCTTGTTCATCTACCTGTAATAAACGCACAACCTCATGGAACCATCCTTCTTCTTCACAAATAGAACCGGTGCACCCCAAGGTGACACACTAGGCCGAATAAACCCCTTATCAAGGAGCTCATGAAGCTGTTCTTTCAATTCCTTCAACTCCGCCAGTTCCATACGTACGGTGGAATAGAAATGGGCTAAGTGCCCGGCACCAAATCGATACCAAAATAAATATCCCTGTCGGGCAGCATGCCCGACAGGTCTGCAGGAAACACATATGGAAAATCACGTACTATTGGAACATAATCAATAGTAGGAGTCTCTGCAGTAACATCCCTCACAAAAGCCAAATAGGATAGGCATCCCTTCTCAACCATACACTGAGCCTTCAAGTATGAAATTACCCTACTTGGTACATAGTCTATAAAACCGCTCAACTCAACCCTCGAAAATCCCGGCATCGCTAACGTCACGGTCTTAGTGTGACAATTTAAAATAGCATGGCATGGACATAACCAATCCACACCCAATATCACATCAAAGTCAACCATACTAAACAACCGAAGGTCCACTCGGGTCTCCATACGCCCAATAGTCACCACACATGACCGATATACGCGGTCCACAACAATAGTATCACCCACATAGGTAGATACATGAACAGATGAAACTAAGGACTCACGGGGCATATCCAAAAGATGAGCAAAATATGAGGAAACATATGAATATGTGGAACCAGGGTCAAATAATATGGAGGCGTCTCTGTGACAGACTCAAACAATACCTGTAATCACGGCATCTGAGTCCATAGCATCCGGCCTAACTGGGAGTGCATAGAAACGAGCCTGGCCACCACTTGATCAACCTCCCCATCTAGGGTGACCCCTAGCTTACTGACCTCCACCCTTGGCTAACTGGTCGGTGGTGAAGTAACAGTGCTGAAGTCAACGGCTGACTCCTCTGCTGAGGCGGACCCCCATGACGACGAGGACACTGCCTCCACATATGACCAAACTCCCCACACTTAAAACAACCCCCTGGTGCTGGTGAGGGGTACTGTAGGGAACCCTTAGCACCAGGATGGCTAGTAGAAGAACCTGGCATGGAGGAGCCCTAAACTGATAGAGCACGGGACGAACTCTAGGCTAGGAGGGAATTAAGTGATGAGTGGCCCTGATGAGAATTGTGAGAACCATGGCTCGATGATGCACCACGGTGAACTGGGCGAGCTGACTGAGCATGCCTGAATGGACGGCCTCTGTCGTGCTGGAACTGACCCCCATGAGGAGCACCACTGAATCCACCCTAACCATGAGGCCTCTTGGCCTCCCTCTCAACCCTCTCCTAACCGCAAACCATCTCAATCTGTCGACCAATGTCGACAACCTCATCAAAAGTAGCATCAAACACCCTTTCTCTGGTCATAAGCAATCGAAGCTGAAAACCGAGTCCATCTATAAACCTCCTGATCCTCTCTCGGTATGTGGGAACCAACCAGATCGCATGATGGTCCAACTCGGAGAAGTGCATATCATACTGAGTAACAAACATATCACCCTATCGAAGTTGCTCAAACTGTCTGCACATCTCCTCTCTACGGGACGGAGGTACAAACTTCTCCAGAAAGAGAACGAAGAACTGCTGCCAAGTAAGGGGTGTTGCGCCAACCGGCCTACGCCTCTCGTAAGCCTCCCACCAACTAAATGCAGCCCTAGAAAACTAGAAAGTAGTGAATGAGACCCCACTAGTCTCCAGAATACCTATTTTCCGAAGCATCCTCTAACACGTGTCAAAAAAAAACCTGTGCATCTTCACCCTCAGCACCATTGAAAGACGGAGGTTGGAGTCTCCCAAACCTCTCCAATATGCGCTGCTTATCCTCGGGCATAACAATAATTACATAGTCTTGAGCAGCTGCAACCGGCTGGCCTGGTGGTGCCCCGCATCTGAAGTCTCTGAACAACCTACTCCGGTGTGCGAGCGGCGGGAGTCTGAGTGCCTCTCCCATCCTGAGAAGTAGCTGCGGCCGTGGAAATAGAGACCGCCTGAGCAAGGCCAGTGCATACTGATATGATCTGAGTTAGGGCCTCCTGAAGGCCAGGAATCACAATAGGCACAGGTGGTGCTTGAGCTGGTCCCGTTGGAGCACCAGCGACTGGGACCATGTCTAGAGAAAATGGAGGGTCTACAGGAACTACCCCGCCTGTTGTGCGGGCTGCACCTCTACTCCTAACACGGCCTCGACCGCAGCCTCGGCCTCTCGCGAGCCTAGCTAGTGCGGAAAGAAAAGCCCGACATCGGGGCGTCACTAGTCATGAGCATCTACTATAATTTATCCGACAATAACGAGACTAACATAGTCTGGAAAGTAGCTAAAAACAACTAAAAGAAGATAAGAGGGAGAAGAGCAGGGATGCGATTGCCAGGCAGCTATCTTGCTATCTCCGAGAAAATATGCAACTGGAATAGTCAAAGACCGCTACCGCGTCCAGATACGCCTGGATCTGCACACAAGGTGCAGGGAGCAACGTGAGTACGCCAACTCAGTAAGTAACAACAGTAAATAATGACTGAGCAGTAGTGACGAGCAATAATGCAAGTAAAGTCATATCACAAAAATTCAGTAAAATACAGCATGCTTTTAAAACCAGAGCTTGAATCAAATCATCCCGTTTAAATCCGGTTCTAGTAAAGTCATTTAAAGACATCTTTCAACGGTTTTCAAACAAAGGCTCAATGCAAAGGTGAGCAAAATAATGAAATCATAATCAGCCCCTCGGGCAAAACATCACTCATATACATCCCCTAGGGTAAACCTCATAGTCACTCGTATACAGCCCCTCGGAAAAACCTCACCATCACTCATGCCTCCTAGTAACTCAGAACTCGGTACTCGCACTCGCACTCAGTAGGTACATGCGCTCACTGGGGGTGTGTACAGACTCTGGAGGGGCTCTTTCAGCCCAAGCGTTATATCAAGCCAAATAATAACATAAATCAATGAGGTCCTCGGCCTATATCAAACATGTTGCGGCGTGCAACCCGATCCCAAAATATTGTCACAAATTAGGCTCTCGGTCTCACTCAGTCATAAACCTCTCCATCCTCTAAGGCTCTTAGAAATCAAAGTACTCAGCCAAACAACATTTTCATAATGCATCAAAAATAGAGTAAAAGAGGCTGAGCTATGCAGTAAATAGGTATAGCATGACTGAGTATAGATTTTCAATAAAAACAATGAGAGGATAGCTAGAAAAGACCGCTAAGGGCCAAAACAACAATGACATAAGGCCTAAACATGTCATCCAACCCAATTTATAAAAATTCTTTCTAAAACACTTAAGTATCATATAGTTTCAACAAAATCTGCAACTTTAAAGTTGCTACAGTAGGACCAAGTCACAATCCCCAACGGTGCAAGCCCACACGCCCGTCACCTCAAAATAGTCACATGACACAAAATCCCGGATTTCATATCCTCGGGACTTGATTTACAATCGCTACTTAACTCAAACCGATCAAATATCTACTCTGCGATGCTCTTGCCCCTCGGCTTGGACTCCAAATGCTCAGAATCTATTCATAACCAGTACAATACCATCAATATACGCTAATCGAATGAATTCCACAAGAAAAACTATCAAATTAGACCAAAAACCTAAAATCTGCTCAAACCCGGCCCCGAGCCCACGTCTCGAAACCCGACAAAAATTAAAAAACTAGAAAGCTCATTCACTCAGGAGTCCATACATACAAAATTTTCCAAAATACAATATTGTTTGACCCCTCAAGTCCTCCCATCAAACTCTCCAAAATCCCAAGCCCTAACCCCTCATTTTCACCTCTAATCTCCACTAATTACATGATTAAACAACGGGAAATCACCATATATACGAGTATTAGAGCTGAAACAACTTACCTCAATGAAAACCCCTTGAATCTCTATTCAAATCACTCCCAAAAGCTCTAAAACCTGGAAAATGGACCAAAATTCGTGAAGTGTGCTATTTATACTTTCTGCCCAGGCAATGAACCTACGACCTCATTTCCGTGCCTTCCAGACCGCACATGTGGTCAAAATCCTCACACCTACGAGCACCACTTAAATCCTCAACCTTCGCACCTGCGGGCTCGAAGGTGCGGCCAATCCTTCACACCTGCGCTCCCAGTCTTAGCCTCCCATTTTCGCACTTGCGGCTCCCCTTACGCAGGTGCGGAAAACACCAGCAGGCTCACACTAGCAGAATTAGCAAATCTCAAACACCAAAAATAATCCGTTAACCATCCGAAAACACCGAAGGCCCTTAGAACCTCAACCAATAATACCAACAAGTCATATATCAATATAGAAACTTAGTCGAACCTTCTGAAAATTCAAAACAACATTAAAACACCAAATTACCCTCGGATTCAAGCCTAGGAGTTTCCAAACTTCCAAATTCTGCAAACGACGCCAAAACTTACCGAACCACGTCCGGATAACCTCAAATTTTACCCACACATCACAAATGACACTACAAACCTACTCTTACTTCTAGAATTCCACTCCGACCCCAATATCAAATTGTCCACTGCCGACAAGAAATTGCCAAATTTCCAATTTTGCCAATTCAAGCCTAATTCTACCACGGACCTCCACATTACATTCCGAACGCACTCCTAAGTCCAAATAACCGAACCATAAAACTCCAAATCCGAGACCGTTTACTCATAAATCAACATCCGGTTGACCTTTCCAACCTAAAATTCTAAATAGGAGACTACGTGTCTCAGTCCACTCTGAAACCACTCTGGACCGAAACCAACCAACCTGATACAATACAGTACAACCGAATAACACATAAAGAAGCAGAAATGGAGGAAATGGGGCTATCACTCACGAAACGCCGGTCGGGTCGTTACAAAATCGCTCTTTGAACTTCTCCACTAGCACACCGCGTGAGGCACCTCGCCGCGCGGTGTGCAATTTTTGTAGAGTATTTTCCTGTTTCGGCGAGGAAAGGGTAGTTTCGCCCGGGGCTATTCCTACATGGTATAAATATACCAAAAACACGATTTTTATGGGACTTTTGACCTTGGAAGCTTTTGGAGAGCATTGGAGGCTACAAGATACAAGATTTCATCATCTTTCCATCAATTCAATGCGCGAGTTTGGATTGTAATGTTAGATCGATGTTTTCTTATTCTTTAATTATACTATGATGACTTCCTCCACGATTATGGAGTAGTTTCCCTTAGGGTTTGATGGATATGATATTTTAAGTGATATTCATGAATTTTAACTCTAGTTCTTTGCTTGAATCCGTTTATGAAGCTTTGAATTTTTTGCAACTTTATTCACCAGTTTATTTAATCAAAAGAGGAATATTGTGGTAATTATATCTTGCATATTATTGTTTGGTTTAATTCAGTGATTCTCTTAAGTAATCGAAAGAGTTTGTTGAACTGTTGATTAAATCAAGTTAGGACAATATTCGAGAGACGTTTTCCTGAAGATTAATCCATAAACACATGCTTGCATATTTTCACAGTGCTTATATTTCACCTCGTAGAGTTAAGATTTAATAGAGAGAGGAGTCTTGACTACACGCTTGAACTAATCATCGAGTGAATTCGTGAGAATTATTAGAACATTAGAGTGAATTGAACTAGAGTTGGATCCCAAATAGTTATCTTGCACCTATTCTGTCATGCCTCTTATTTCTCCCATAGATATTTTAGTGTTGCTCAACTCTTTTCTTCCGTTGATCAATAGTCAATTGTTTTAGTTTCATAGTTAATTTTAGTTATTAATCATTCCAACCAATGTGTTATTCATCCTGAATAGAGTTAAGCTAAAAATTACTTGAACATTGTTTAAATCCAATCCGTGTGAAGGTGATAATCATAGCTATACTATCTTTAACTAGCGAACATTAGTTTTTGTGTTGTGTTTTGCTCCGTCAAAAAGCTTTTCGAAAGACGACATAGACCTGGTACACAAACCAAGAAATATCAATTGAAGCAATGGGAGATCTCAGAACACTGAATTAAGATTAGTACTCAAAACGACCAATAATAATCAGGTTGTCACAATGATAGAATTATGTTTAGTGAAAAATATTTTTTATCAGTAAGAGATTTTCTGATGATGTATTTGGTTTTCAGAAAATCTTTTTCAAGGAAACACTTTTTATTGGAGGGAAAAGTTGACTTTCGTCACGTATTAACGAAGTTCATTTTTCTTCTATTTTATCTTCATATTAGTTGCTCAAATTAATTTTTTTTTTAATATACATAGGAAACGAACGCGAAAATCTCGAAAGGAATCATAAGATGGGGAATCAAAGGTTTACTAATAAGGTAAAATTTAGGTAACTAACCAACTAAATTATTAAGATTCTCTCTACGTCTAACACTTAAATGCCATTATTAGTGTTTAGTTTTCAATAGTCTCATCAAAACACTCTTCGAACTAATATTACTATTAACATATATTATATTAGACCTTGGTGGTCCGAGTCCGACCTTTCCGTGAACCTTGCGTATAGCGAAGATTTAGTGCAACAGGTTGTTAGAGACTATTTCATGTACCTATTCTAAATTTTGCTAAAATAAATACTAACCTTTTTTGTAATTTACAATATTATATTGCATCCCTTATTTTAATTTTCTTATCACAATTTTAAACTATTTTTTATTAATGTAAAACCTGAAGCGTAATATCTATTCTTTTCTAAAAATAATTTTTATTCACTAATTAAACACTAAAAAATATTTTCTAGAAAAATATAATCGACAAGAGTGTGGAAAAGGCATGTACCATCCCCAATCCTTTTCATAATCAAATGCATATTATAGAAAGTGAGACTTCTAACTTCTAAGTTGTAAGGGAGCAATAATGGTTGAACTTAGGCGTGGGCATACAACCATTATAATTTAATGATGATGGATATAAAGGGGTGCCCTAAGTTTTCTAATAATGATGCCTCTAACTAGTGTTTTTTCCCCTTTCTTATCTTTCTCTTACTTTTTTTGGGGTGGGGTTGGGGTTGTTTTGGGGGGGGGGGGGGGTGTTCTAATGGAAGGGTAGTTGGCGGGGATTGTTACTTTTCAATGTAGGGGACCATATGCACCTTTATATATCTCTATATTGTTTAGAATGTACAAATAATTGAAAGTTGTAATGTTGCCTTAGTTATTGGATGTTGCTTTTGGTTACCACACAAAGGATCCTCTCCAGGTTTTATGTTCTTAAAGCTTACATGATTTCTACCCCTACATAGACATTATATATGTATATATGTTTTTTTTTTTTTTTTTTTGGTATATTTATTTTTTTTTTTTTTTTTTTTTTTTTTTTGTTTGTGGGGGGGGGGGGGGGGGGGGGAGGATAAAACTAGCCACATTTCATCGTCCAGAAAATACAGTAAAATACTTAGCCAACAATAAAATACTTAGCCAACAAGATCATGATATTTTAATGCAATATGTTTAATTTTATTATGCGATACAAATCAACTATAAAGTATTAACGTTCAAACAATTCAAAAATCACAATTTCTTAAATGATTTGAGAGTCAACAATGTTATTAATTAGGAAATTTGGCACATAATTAGTGTAGGAATCATTGGGCGAGCCTCAAACATTAAGCAAATTTAGGGCGCATAATCGGATACTTGAAGCATGAGCCTCACAAAATTATACCCCACAAGCGAGTCTCAAAGTGTTTTGCAAATGCCTCGCCCGATAGGCGAATTCCTCTGGCAAATCTCAAAAAAGTCCTTTTAAAGCACTGCGTGAGAGGTCACATACCTCAAACTACATAGCTGTAGGTGAAAATCTAACCCGAAAATTTTACATGCATAACGTTAAATAATATCAAGCAATTTAACATTAAGATATACGAAGAAAAGCGACAATACATAATACTAAAAAATAGTTAATCAATAAATTTATATACATGACACATATTTCCCATTAATTGATTAGTATGAACACTTGTGCTTGTAGGTTTTTTCGATTTTTAACCTCTATCAACCATATGTTGATTTTTTCTCCAAGTACATATGTGGAAGTTTAGTCGTTTAATCGTCGTGGATAACATAGGTATTCGAGTTGATAAAGTTGGACCTCCCAGCTTGAAGTGGCCATTTTGGGCTTGTAGGCCCAAACTAAACTTGGACTAATTCTTGTAAAATTTTGGGGAGAAGTTCAAAAATAACCAGATTTATAAGTGGTCAACCAAAAATAGTTACAGTTTTAAAAGTAATCGAAATTTAGTCACTTTTCGTGTAAAAATAAATCTGAACGAAAACACTAATCAAAATTCGAAAAGTACTCCAGTATATTATATTGGAGTTCCAATATAATATACCGGTTCAGCATAATATGCTAGAAGTTTATACACAGGTGCTCCAATCTCCAGTATATTATGCTGGAACTTTTTGCATGTTGGAGTTCCAGCATAATATGCTGGAAGTTCATACGCAGGTGCACCGATCTGCAATATATTATGCTAGAACTTTCCGTGTTTGCAGCAAAATAATGGCTATTTTTCAATGACTTTGCAAACTATGGCTACTTTGAATGACCGTTCAGAAAACTGGCTAGCATGTGCAAATTTACCAAAATTTTGGGGTATTATCACTTTTAGCCCGTGCAAGAAACTATTTACATCTGATAGCCGAAAAAGTGTATGAAATTATTATAATTTTTGTATATAACATACAAAATGTATGCATATACAAAAAATACACAATTTATATATTTTTTCGGCTATTATTCTTACAGCGGCTATACAATATCATTTTTCTACAATTTTCATGTGGCCTAGTTTTGCGTCATCTATTGAATTTGTACCCACTTTTCAAAAAAAGTTTAACTGATACCCTATTATTGGATAACTTTAGATACATACGCTTTTCTCTTCTTCTTTACTATTGTTTTCTTTTTCTTTGTGCTTAGAGTTTCTTTTTCCTAGTTGCAAAATGAGTTTCTTATGTTGTTTTGACAATTTGATAATTGAGATTTGTTCTTTACGATATTTAAAAGTTATTTTTCAAATTTGAGCTCTTTTGGAGTAGATTTGAGCATTGAATTGTGTATTGGATTGTTGAAATTCAAAGGACAAGTTTATGTTTCAGAACTTAAGAATCGAAATCTGAAGTTGCATACAATAGATTGAACTACTTAAGAGTCGAATGTCTGAAGTTGCATTTGAAAGATAGAACAACTTCATATTTGATTTCTGAATTTGCATTAAAAAGATTGAACTACTTTAGATTCGAATTTTTGAAATTGCATTAAAGAGATTGAATTATTTCAAATCCAAGCGAATACACTTTGTAAAATTTTGTACAATATAAATTATAACTTCAATGACGACCCAAAAGTGGGTCTCATCATTTCAGTGATCATGATTATGAGACTACATCCATTCGCCTTGTTAAGAAGACTTCTTTAATGCAAGCATTCAAATAAGGAACTTATAAGGTTGAAGCTCATAAAGGAACTAGTGTTGTGCCGTTCATTGCGAATCTGAAGTTAAAAAACTCTTCCTATAAGCTAAAATTACGCGAAAGATAGGGAAAGACAAATATACCCGTCTACTTTCGAATATTATTTACTTTTAATCTCCATCATACTATCCGGTCAAATTTATCCCTATCGTTATATTATCTAGCCAAATTTATCCCTATCATCAGCAAACATTTTAAAAATTATCCATTGATGTGTTAAGTAATCCAAAATCTCCCAAATTCCTTTTATTTAAATCACTTGTTGTTCTTCTTGCTCCACTATTTTCAGAAATTATTATTGACGTGAATGTTAAAGTCACCATACTATTTATATTTTTAATTACCAATGCACCCACTTTCTCCTTATAATAATGGGTTTGGAATTGGTTTTAAAAAAAAATTCAACTATATACACACTGTAAAATTCAGTGGGTCTACTTATTGTGTATTATATGCAGCTAATCATCATGTATGTACATGTATATTCAAATATATTTTGTCATTGCTTAGTTAGTATAGAGTTCGATCGACTATCTTAAGAGTGCATAATATGCAGGCATTTGATTAAAGCAAAGATAAATTCGACAATGTAAAGTCTCCGAGGAACTTCAACTTCAATCACTAATACTTACAGAGTGATACATTTGGTACAACGAGTTCATTAAAATTGGGATGTAGTAAATACTTTTAGAATTTAGAAAAGCTACCTAATTTAGATTTTTCAATTTACAATATTGTGTTTATTAACGGTTGTATTATTTAATATTTATTTTCTCCAATTCAGATAGCAGGTAAAGGTTAATCTGGATGCTCAAATTATCCCCAAGAGAGCGAGTTTTAAGTATCTCAGGTCTATTATTCAGGGTAACGGGGAGATTGACGAGGATGTCACACATCACATCGGAGCGGGATGGATGAAGTGGAAGCTCGCTTTCGGTGTTCTATATGATAGGAATGTGCCGTTAAGACTTAAGGGTAAGTTTTATCAAGTGGTGGTTCGACCCGCTATGCTGTATGAGGCTGAGTGTTGGCCGGTCAAGAACTCCCATGTGCAGAAGATGAGAGCAGCAGAAATGAGGATGTTGAGATGGATGTGTGGGTGTACCATGTGAGATAAGATTAAGAATAAAGTTATCTGGGATAGAGTGGGAGTACCTCCGTGGAGGACAAGATGCGGGAGTCTCGGCTGAGATGGTTCGGACATGTTAGGAGAAGAAGCATTGATGCCCCTGTCAGGCGGTGTGAGAGATTAGCTATGGAGAGTTTGAGAAGGGGTCGAGGTCGGCCTAAGAAGTACTTGGGAGAAGTGATTATGCAGGACATAGCGCTGCTTGATCAGCTCACTGAGGACATGACATTTGATCGGAGAGTGTGGAGGTCGAGGATTAAGGTAGAATGTTAGTAGGTAGTTTATAGTGTTCACTGTTAGGCGTAGTAGCATGCATTTCCCTTCATATTCTTAGATTTTTATTACGGTATGTGATTTTGTTCGCCGCATGTATTGTATTCTCTTTTGCTATTATTGGATACTATTTATCCTTTAACTGTGCCTTTCTATTTTTTATTTTTTATTTTATTTTTTGTATTTTTTTTCTATCTTTTTTCATCTTTCTTCCTTCCACTACTAGAATTTAGGTATTTTCCGTCCGAAGTCGGTCGCAAATTAGCAATTTCCGACCAAATTGCGATCGATTTTAATTGGACGGGGAATGGCTGGTCGCAAACGAGCACCGACCGCGCAGTGGTCGAAAATTTCCGACCGAAATCGGTCGCAAAAATCAACGCGTTGACTGATTATTAAATTTTAGTTTCCGACCAAAATCGGTCGGAAATTTAAAACAAATATAATTTTATTACATTAAATAATTATTTGTAAATTATTAATTTATTTTTAGAAATATATATAAATTCATAACTTGTTTTTAAAAATATATATAAATTCACTATTTCCGATCGAAATTCGGTCGCAAAACTTGAATTGTACTGGGCAATAAATTTGAAATTTCCGACCAACTTAATTAGTTTCCGACCGAAGTCGGTCAGAAATCTGGGTAAAAACTGGGCAATAAATTGGCTGTTTTAAGCCACACCACCTGCCAATTTATACCAAATCCTATAATGGCAGTTGACATTGCTGCCATTGAACCATAATGAAACCCAACAAGGCTTCAACAACTCATAACCAACATTATATAAATAACCACAAAAATATCTTAACGACAACTAATAACCACAACAAAAACTACTAAAATGTTCGATAACAAAATAATATAATCATCATTCAAATAACCAACAACAACAACAAAATATTGACAAATTCAAAACTTTGTTTAACAAAATACAACATTCAATGAGTTTTTTTTGTAGCATCATCTTCATCTTCATCTTCACTCCTAAAATTTTCATCGCCGGCACATGGGGAAGGAGGAGGAGACCGGAGAATGGGGAAACCACCACTAGCAAGAAGATTGGCCAGCTGATTTTGAATGAGATTAAATCTCTCCTTTCTAGTTGTTTCTTTTCTCTAGCTTTTGACTCTTCAAGCTCTGTTGTCAGCTTTGCGATCTTCTGTTCCATAGACAATATAGTCGACCTATCAATCGCTTCGCTTTGGGCGGAAGTCCCTATACCTTGCAATCCAGCCCTGTAGCGTCGAAACGATTTATCTGCAAGGCCGTATGCTATCCCTTTTTTAGGACCACCGACAACATCCAAGCATATCCTCTCCGCTTCTTCGGATGGAATGGGCGGTCGCTCGCCTTGCTCATTTGGTGGCAAGCTCTGAGTGTACTCCTCCAAATTGATCTTGTAGCGACCCTTTATGTAGAAGATAGAAAATAACTAACTATATAATACTATAAACATTTATAGTAGTTATGAAACTTACCTGTGTAGTCTGTGCCCGGTCCTCGACCCATCTAGTTGGTTTTGTCGGTGCCTTCTTCTTCCGGATGTGAGCCTCCATGAAGAACTCATCATGATTCATTTTCCTTCCCAATTTTTTTTCCTACAAATGTAATAAAACATGTTAATGAAATTAACATATATATAAATATAGTTCGATTTTTGAAAAGCCATTACGGCCAACTATACGTCTTCAATAGTTTCCTTTTAGTCAGCAGAACAAGGAAATTACCAAGAAATAAACCTAAAGCAGAATAATAAATTAATAATACAAAATATTTTACTGAAATATAAGAAAAACAAATTTCATGTGTACCTTCCTCTTCGTTGTTGGCTTAATGACTCTTACTCTTTCGGTCGATACCAATGCCATGCGTTACTCAGAGACTACTGCATTTTGTGCACTCATTTTTGCTATCTGTAACCAAAAGGAGAAGGGTTCAGTAATGTGAAAACTACTTGATGAGAACTAAGTCAAGAATATAAAGGGTGAAATAATAGGATGAGGATAAATGATTCATATATTCAAACATAAAAAGTAGGATATCAATAACCTTCTGCGCGACATCCTTATTTTCTGTAAACCAAGCCTGAGATGTGAGTATTTCAACCTGCTGCTTCACCATTATCTGCATATTCAATATACAAGGACTTAAAACAATATAAAAGATGAGTATCTTAAACCAAGTGCACTATTTTAGAAACTGGAAACCGATACCAGTAAGATGTATTTCAGCTGAAAGCCATAAAATGTTCTCATCAGTTGAATCAAGAATCCGGACAGATAAACTGTTCACTTAAAATTTAAGGAACAAACATTCAAGTTTACCTTAATATGGTATCCATGTAGTTCTGTACCTGACTCATACTTAAAAGTTTAACCGACCCTTTGCTGATAGCACTAACACCAGAAATTTTCATAGCAATAAGATTGAAGATACTAACTATTATTGCTATAAGTATGTATATATAGTCCATATTGGAAGGGCAAACCTTCCTCTTGATCTGAAGTGCGAAAAGAAGGATCCCCCTTTTCATGACTTCCACTTATCAATTCCCAGCCTAAAAATGCGACCATATAACTTTGCACAGACACAGTAAAACGGAGTGCAAGAAAACCTTCAATAGGACGCATACAAAACTGTTTCTAACAATCAAACGATTATATGATTCACAGGCATATGAATGACCATCCGGCCAATAGGACCAATATGGATACTGGAATCTCGCACGATCATGCATTTATTGTGATTTTACTTTTTACTCTTGGGACGAAATATGCAGATTTTAAAAGCTATAAAACATGTCATTCTGTTGATAATGCATCTATAACTGAGTTTGCTTCTTTACCTTTTCAAGAGGTATGTCTTTGGACTCAATCCCTTTTAACTCCACAGAGAAATTACTCATGTCTGCTAGGAATCCTTTAGCTTTGATAATCTCTGGAAATACTCCTCGGTATCTGCCTGATAAGACTATTGGTTCTTCAGAAGATAGGTCTGGAACTTGAGAGGGAAATACCTGTCATGAAAATTTAAATGCCATTATTAAAAATATGAAATTAGAGCTTCCATTCCATTCTTGAGCTATTTGTAATTGCGTCTGTCTGTTGAAACGACAGATGAAACTCATAATAAAATAGTACTATTATACTATGTTTAAGCAATCCAAGAAATGTTTGTAAGAAAATATATATTCATAAGCGTACCTCGAATTTTTCAAGACCGTCAAGGTTCTCAAAGGCAATATTCGCAAGGATGATGGATGATGCCCTGGATAACAGCCTCTCCAAACGAGCTTCGAGCAATTCTCATCAATTGCTCTTGTATCATGTGTCAATTCTCATCAATTTATATATATTCAAAATTTCAGCATCAATTCTCATCAATTTCCATAATTTTTTGCTTATGAATTTTTAATATTTGCTGAAAATTTCAAAATACACTAAGACAAATAAGTAAAGAGAATGACATACCTCTTGGAAGCGTCGCTGGTGGAGGTGTCGCTGGTGGAGGCGTCGCTGGTGGAGGCGTCGCTGGTGGAAGCTTGGCGGTGTGCGTCGCTAGTGGAAGCTTGGCGGTGGACGTCGCTGGTGGAAGCTTGGCGGTGTGAGGCTGGGTGGTGTGTCGCTGGTGGTGTGAGGCTGGTGGAGGCTGGGGGTGGGTCGCTGGTGAAGCTGGGAGCGGCAGTTCAATTCGATCGAGAAGAAAGAGAAGAAAGAGAAGAGAGTAAAAAAGGTTAGGGTTTTTATCAAAATTGGTAATTGTAATTATATGCCTTTTTAATAATGTAATTATTAATTAATTGCATAATAAATTATTAATATTAATTATAAATTATGTGTAACTATTCTAATATTATTTAAGAATATCACTAATGTACTTTTACATAATTAGTCTAATTATTAATATATATATATATATATATATATATATATATATATATATATACTGAGTGTGTGTATAATATATAAGTTATATTCGATATATAAAAATGTATATATATTATAGTATAATATATATACTAAGTGTGTGTATAATATATGAAATAAATATTAAATATTATTTATTTAAAATCTTTTATTATTTACTCACATACACACGAATATTAATAAATTTAAAAGCGTTTTTCGCCCGAAATCGGTCGGAAATATTTAGTTATAATTTATTTCAGTTGGTTAATTAAATATATAATTAAATGTACAAATTTCCGACCGCAATTGGTCGGAAAGTTGGAATTTTTTTTATTCAAACGTTATTTTTGAACATTATATAAATATTTGATATATTTCCGACCAAAATCGATCGGAAATCCGAAAAAATTATAATAAATAATTATTTTTCAAATTAGATAAAATGTTGACCAAATATTTGACAAGCGGTCAGAAATTTGGTAAATTTTCAAAAATAATTATTTTTCGAGCATTATTGACTAATGTTTGACCAAGTTCCGACCAAAATCGGTCGGAAATATTTTTTTTTTTGCTGTCCAAAATTTTGTTGACTTTTGCGACCAACTACTCTTGTTTCCGACCGATTTCGGTCGGAAATTTCAGACTGATTTCGGTAGGAAAATTTTCGGACGGAAATAGCCTGATTTCTAGTAGTGAATTCCTTGCTTCTCTCTTCTTCTTCTTGCCCTTTCTGAGCTGAGGGTCTATTGGAAACATCTTCTCTATCTGCATTAGGTAGGAGTAAGGTCTGCGTACAAACTACCCTCCCCATACCCACATATTGGAATCAAACTGGGTTTATTGTTGTTGTTGTTGTTTAATTCAGATAGCAGGTAAATGCCAATTATTTTGAAAATAGTAGACCAATAAACAAAATCAGTAACATAATTAAAATGATTTGGGAGATTCTTGGTCACCTGACAGACTGAAGGGTAATTTTTAAAAGTTTATTGATTGTAAGAATAAATTTGACCTGATAATATAACAAAGATTAAATGTAGACAATATCCGAAAATAGAGAAGTATATTTGGCTCGTTCCCCGAAAGATATGACTGCGCAGGTTGTCTAGTTGCATATGAGTAACTATGAGCAACTTTTGTTTGTTGAAAATAAAAAAGCAATTTAAATGCAAACTGTTTTCTTAATATTTTTGCCGTCTAATTTTCAAACTTAGAGGAAAAATGACCGACAAAAGAACAAGTAAACCGATCGACGGTATCGAGCTTAATAATATACATTAATATAAAATCAATTGTCGCATAGAATAACATCAAAATTCATCATCGGGAACAATGGTCAAAATGATAATTTTCTATTGATAATGAAATGGTGACATTGATATCATAATCTCCGATGTTAACATCTTCTTCTAAGAACCTCCAACCTTTTTTTTGTTTTTAAATTTCTTTAGTTTGGTATTGAAGATGCGATCGAGGTAAATGAAAATCCAAAAACTCAAGAAAAAATATATCGAAAACAAAAGAATTGAGGGTGTTGTCTAATGAACAATGAAGTCTGTTTACCTTAAAATCGAATAACAATTGAACTTATAAGTGGTTTTAAGGACTCGTGATTTCATCTAATACCAATTGATAAATATGATTGACTAATAGTAATAGAAATTAACAATAAGATAAGGCAAACCAATATTGAGATGCAATTGATCATCCCTCAAGTTAGGCACCCTTGAACTAACCGAGAAATAAGTTAGTAAGTATGAAATAAACCGATGAACAAGAGAGTTTTAGAGAGAAAGAGTATTGTATTGCTTTGATATGTCATAATCATTACAAATGATTAAAGCCCCCCTTATATAGTAGGGGAATTCTATTTATGGTACAACTCTAATTATAGAAGAATATCCATGATTACCTAAATAACCGTTCTTGATTTGATCCGTTCCGAAATTACCGCCATGATCCTCGACCAGTCACGAATCCTCGCCTTTCTGTTATTATATTTTTGCTCGATGTCTATCTCGTTTGGTCTGGCCTCGATCTCTAGGTGCCTCAAATCACAATCTCGGTACCTTACCCTCGTGTTTCGAATTGATCTATTGCGGGACGATCTTCGATCCATCCCTCTGGTCTCGTTAATCGTGGGCCAAGCGGGAGTAGCATGTCTCAAAATATGTTAACATCGGAAATGTCAGCTTCACCAAGGAGAAATCTCCTAGTGATTCTTTCTCTATATATAGCAATACAACATCCTACATTTCTCACACAAGACAAAAAACTATAGAAAGTAAAAAAATTACTTATTTCATAAACTCCATGGCCAAAGAAATTAGTATTCTTTTCGTTTTGTTGCTTTTAGCGACAACAACAGTAAAAGGACTAACCCCAGGCCCTTGTTGTCGTCCCCCTGTGTTTTTTTGTTGCCCTTTCAAAGGAAGTGGAATTCATAACATTCCTTTGCCGCTCAAGAAACCCAACAATTTACATCCTTCCGTTAACAAGTTTTCGCCACACACAGAAAATCACCCTTAATCAGTTCAGCTGAATTACTCTTGTTTTGCTTCTTGAATAAGGTTATGTATGGAGCTGGATATTTGATTTGATGTAACCGCATAAATAACAAATTTAATAATATCCAAATTTGAGTTTCTTTCTTTGCAAACTCTCATGCTTTATATTTAACATTATGGTCTTATTATATCTTTATCTGAAGTTAGAATCAACCAAAATGATGCATTCTCCAACTGAAAAAAAACAAAAAAACAGGAATTAGCGTTGGATGAACTCTGTCGCTAAACAACATATTCCCGTTGCTAAGCTATTTTAGCATGTAACTGATGAAATAATCGAAGTGCGCACAAACTAATCCGACCAAAGAAGAATAATTCAGTGCACAAGGCATCCCGCGTTCATGCAGGTCCTGTTATGAATTTTAAAAAATATACAAGCAGCAAAAAAGTTCAAAAATAGGATTGAAAAATTATCTCTAAAATTTTATTAATCACAAGGCTTTAAATAGCCAAATAAATAAAGTAGTAGACTCCTCCTACAACTAAATTACTAAACTCTTACTATAATTAAAATTCTGAATCTTCTAGCAGACTACTCCTGAAACTAAACAACTACAATTATTTTAGAAAACAGTAGCAGCAACACATGCAAAATCCAACAGATCCAAGGAAGCGCCACACCTCACGGAGTATGATACAAATAGAATGCCCTGACACAAGCATTAGTCGCTACTTTCACGGCTCCAACCCGTGACGTATAAGTTATACAGACACATTACCGTTGCTCCAAAGCTAATCCGAACACCTTCGTAAAAAAAAATTAAACAGAGAACTTCTACATAAAGTTCATTCAACTATTTATTGTACACTGTACAAACATGGAAAAGAGAAAAGAAAATGAAACTATTCATCTCTTCCTAGTAGGAACAAGTAGGAGAGGCTTTTCTCTGTGCAATGGTACAGCATATTTTTCATTCATGTCAAGCATCAAAGGATCATCATCATTTGGAAGAGACCATTCAAAGTGATAAACCAAAGAAGCCAAAATCAAATGCACTTGTTTTGTAGCAAATGGCAAGCCAGGGCACATTCTTCTACCAGCACCAAATGGCAAGAACTCAAAGTCTTGCCCTTTAAAATCAAGATTTGAGTTTAAAAACCTCTCTGGCTTGAATGAGAATGGATCCTCCCAAAGTTTTTGGTCATGTCCAATTGCCCAAAGATTCACAAAAACTAAAGAATTCTTTGGAATTGTGTAGTTCATAACTTGGCATGTTTCACTTGCATAGTGAGGTAGAAATGCTATAGGTGGATGTAGCCTTAAGACTTCTTTAATGCAAGCATTTAGATAAGGAAGTTGAAAGATTGTTGATTCTTTAATAGGGTTTGAGTGTATCTCATTTTCAAGCTCAGAATAGAGTAGTTTCATCACTTCTTTGTTCCTCAGTAGCTCAGCCATTGCCCACTCAATTGTAGATGTCAAAGTCCCAGTTCCTGCTGGAAATATTTCCTATAAAACATATAGTAGTCAACTATGTCAAACAAGTTGCAGAGGCGGAGCCAGAATATTGCTACGGCATACTATTTTGACACTTGATAGCAGAGGCGGAGCCAGAATATTAAGTTTATGGGTTATAGATTCTAAAATAAATGCAGCTTGCTAGGTTCTGGAGAAATTATTTATGTAAGTGTATTTTTTAACACAAATATAGGGTCTGGGCTGGGCCAAAAATACCATTCTGTTGAACCCGTAAACGAAAGACTAGCTCTATCCCTGCTTGATAGTAACTACCTTTTGAGTAAAAAAACCTACATTTTGTTTCATTATTATGTTTCCAGTGATATACATAATGAGTTGAATCAATATAAATGTTATACTATTAGGTTAAGTTGACCTACAATAATATGTAGCTTTTCATAGTAAACATGATAGGATAACCCAAAGATAGATTAGCTGCCTGCTAAATACGATAAACATGAACTATATATAGTGCAATTTTTATGATATATATTTAACTTACATCCGTACATAATTAATCTGCAAATTAATGGTTTCTCAAAAGTGAGAGAACAAACAAATAACAATAAACCTAAGTAAAATCCCATATGTTGGGTCCTCGTCCGAGGATAGTAGGATAGTTTACCTCTACCTTGAGAAAGTAGAGAGACTATTTCCAACAATAAACCCAGTAAAATCTCACATATGGGGTCTGAAAAGATAGTATGTACGCAATAGTCATCATTAGAGAAAGTCGAGAGGCTGTATCTAACGACAAACCAGTAAAATCTCACATGTGGTGTCTAGTATGTATGTGTTCCTTACCAACCCCTAACTTGAGAAAATAGAGAGACCGTCTCCGATAAATCGTCCATTTAAAAACAAAATGGAAATGAGAGAACAAAGTAAGGGCATATTTACATACCAGGAGCATGTAATTGATTTGATCATCAGAAAATCCATTAGAAAGCATTAAGTCCAAGAAGTCCCCTAATTGTTTCTTGACATCAGATCCACTTGAACTCTCTTCTTCTCTTCTCTCTTTTACTATACCTTCCCAAACCTTAAACAAATTATGAAGACACTTGTTTGCCTTTTTCTTTTGACCTTGAATATCAACCCCATTAAAAATTGGAAAGAAATCAGCTAAAATTGGAGTTGTACTATACTCCATAAACCTCCAAATATTCTCTTTCATTTTATTACCAACTTTCTCATCCTCCAACCTAATCATATCCTTTGAAAAACAAATATTTCCCAATACATTAAAAACAGTACTAAACACAACTTCTTCAATTTTCACAACTTTACCTTGTTTAAAACTCAAGAAATCAACCATATCAAGAACCCCCTTTTCCCTTTTGTCAGCAAATAATTCCATAGCTTTATTAGAAAAGAGCTCAGTCCTCCACAAAACCCTAATTGATTTCCAGTGACTGTTACACTCAGTAGACCAAAGAAGTGAATATTTTTTAAGGTCAGATTCTTTAATTGGTGTAGCTTTGGGTGCATAACGTGCTGAGAGTTCTTTATCATGTGTTTTAAGAATTTCAACTGCTGATTGTGGTGAAGATCCTATGATTACAATTTGGTTTCCTAATTTTAAAGAGATTAAAGGGCCAAGATTTTGGGATATTTTTGTGACTATGATATGGGGATTTTTGCCTATGAAATTTGGTATGTTTCCTATTAATGGCCATTGAAATGGTGCTGGTGGAAGATTTTGGATTTTAAAGAATGTAGAGTTGATTTGATTGATTATTAGATAGATTAAAGGTGGGATGAAAAAGATGAGTAAAGAGGATAGATTGAAAGATGAGGAGTCCATGATTTTTTCTTCAAATGAAAAGTTTGTGACAGATTTTGAGGAAAGCAGGTATACTATAGGAGTACCAGTCAATGTCACGAGTGCATGCCAGGTTTTAACATTTCAATGACATGTGGTTCATCCGCAAAGCAACACCAATATACTTAATATACTTTATTAGTATAAAATCTAAAGAGAATAATATTTATCCGTAAAACAATACAGTTAAATTTATATGTGGTTTTGCATAAGTGAACTAATTTGATCATGAAATAATGCAATAATCGAATAAATAGTATAATACTTACCTTTAGAATGTAGATGAAACAACATAAATGGAACACGATTTCCGTGCACAATAATGATGAGATCAAAAAGTAAGAAAGTAAGATTGTATTAAGGACCCGTTTGGCTAAGAGTTTTTGCCAAAATAAATTTGGGATTTATTTGGCAAACCATGTTTGACCATAAATTTTGCCCACATTTTGGCGAAATTCCAAATCCCAAACTTCAAATCCCAAAATCAACTCAATTGCTGATTTTGGGCCAAAATCCCAAAACTCGGAAATTTTATACATGTTTTTCCAAAACAAAGTTGGAAAATAGGTTTTGAAAATCTATGTCCAAACACATTTTTATCTTCAAACCAAACTTCACCCAACTCAGATTTTTCAAAACAAATTTGGGAATCTATGGCCAAACGCTAGCTAAGATTTGTATAGTATGCAGTGTAAGTTTAGCCAAAAAATTCGTGTTCTTTACGATAATTGAGCTTACTATTTATAACTATGTCTAGGGAAGGAGATCCTAGGATCGTGTCCTCCTTTAATGTCAATTATAAGGGTCATTGATGAAGATGTAACGGTGAACATAAATCCGAAATTGACATACCGTCGCTCTCAATGCTGCAAAATATTCCCTAGTAAATGCTACCGGACGCAGAGCATTTAATACAATTTTATGAACGTTTCCTTTCCGGTGACAAGCGTAATGGTTGCGTTCGGTCTTCGGTCATCCCCGTCTTGGGTTCCACATATCATCCCTTTATACTACCACGTGCCATATCATATTTTATCCTATACAAATAGTCCCTCTGCTCCCCGGTAACATAACTTTGTGTTGCTGGGAAGTTGGTAGAAACACCTTTTTTGCGGGAATTACTATAACTCCCTTTGAAGGTTTCTAACAGTTGATTAGACGCACGTTTCTCCGAATTTAATGCTCCGAACACGCGTCATCCCATGATTCACCACAACTTTTGTCTCGAGGTAATCATGATCATAAATTTAGCCGAAAAAAATTTACTTATACACAACATTCTTTTCCTTTGCGTTTCTCAATTTCTTGAGCTTCTGATTTGCATCTTTATTTTCCATCCTTTCTCCAATTCTCGTCAAACACAAAATCTCTTACTTCTTCTTTTATAATGGCTTCTTCCTCCAAGTGTGCTGGTTCTGTTGATACTCAACTTTTCCCTCATATTTTTAAAATATACATATATACTTTCAAAATAGCACATATGTATCATCATTTGATTTATAAACACATACAAGCATTTTTCTAATTTTTCTATAATTTTAAATGGTTTTTATATCAATTTATTCCTATATTTTATGAGATAAATACTCATTAATTGCATCACAAATTATTTTATGATGATTGTATCATCTAACTTCATCATTTACATCCATAATAGGTTTTTAATATTCTTGGTGCATTTTTATAATTACATTTGAATTTTAAAGTCTAAAATTATACATTTTGCAATAATAGCCCATATATACTTATAATTACTTTATTTATGCATACGATAACTTTTTATATTTTTATAGTGTTAAATAATTGTTATTAACCATTTTTATGCATAGATATATTTGTACTATTTATTTATCATTTTTTATAAAGGATTATTCATTAATTGAATTGGGTATTTGAATAATAGCATGTTCTCTTAATTATTTTCGGACCACCCCAGCCCAATAACCTAAATCCTAGCCCAAATACCCCAGCCCAAACCCTTAACCCAATACCCATTTTACCCGACCCAGATCCCCCTTTAATCCTGGTTGTTGATCTTTCAAGATCAACGACCCCCATTGCACTTCCCCTTTTTAATATAACTCACCTAACCCTAACTCCCTATTCCCTCTAAACACGCTGCCCTCAAACTCTCTCGATGCTCTCTTCATCTCTGTCAAGCCATAGCCGCCTCACCCCCAAATCCCTTCTCCAAATTCCGTTGATAATGGGATTTCACCATTATTTGCTTACCATATTTGCATTCCCTTAGTACTGGTTATTCGATTATGATAATACTTAGGTATTTGCCTAATTTTGGCAAATATCACCTCTATATCGGACAAGAATTGACTCAATCTTAAAGATTTGTGTAATATTTCGTCCATATATGTGAGATGAACTTGATCCTTCATACCAGTTGTCCGATTTCGAGTTTAAAACCCTTACTAGGGTTTGGAGTTTGATACTTTTCCTTTTCTGCTTGTTTTACTGACCTACATGCGATATTTCCCCCCTTTTCTTCGCCTGTGTTTACTTGATTTCTTTCCTTACCTGTGTTTATTCAACTATTTTCCTTGTTTGTGCATCCGATTTTACTGCTACATATAAACCCATTCCCACCCCCTTTAGGACAGAACTGAATCGTTATAATCTCACCAAAATTTAAAGATTCTTTCTGTGGTTTCTTCATTATCTTGTTTTATACTCTGGCTCTTGGCCGGCTGAAAGCCAAGGCAAGAAATTCTGGGTTCTCGCTATTTTGGACATTATTCTTTCTTATTATTCGCTTAACTGGTGATTTACCGAACCTTTTCAATTTCGTTCCTATGTATCTATGATTTGCATATGTTCTCATCTCCGAAGTTCATGGCCTAATGTGTTTCAGGGTTATTTTTATGCATAATTCTGTCAACTTTGCACTCGTTTTGAGTCTCTTTAGTATTTTAATAGTGCTAGTTCTAAAATTGTTCACGCCTAACTTGAATAATCTGAACCCTCTTAAGTTTGTTTAGCTTAATGCATTTTAGACTGCTCATGTATGCAACTTTTTTAGTTTTGCACTTGCATTGAATCGTTTAAGATAATAAGTCTACTATGTCAATACTATAATACCTACATGTGATATTTGACACGAGTTCACTTGTTCATATTGCTTTGAATCTTTGCAATGTTTGTCTTGCATATACAATATGTTTGAATCAGTTCTAAGGCCTTTCTATCAATTATGATCTTGTATCCCTACTAATACGTCTCTCAGCATGTCTTTAGTTCACTTGATTCCACATTCCTTCAGTGATTACTTGACTCTAGGGTGGTTATCAAATTTGTGTTTTTTCCTACCATGTCTAAATGTTGTTTTTGTTTCCTGATATGAGTAAACATGGCTTTCTTTGATACTGGTATGTACACTTAGCATAAATTGGACCTTTCCATGACCTTTTAGGCTTTAACTTGTTAGGTATTATGCACTTGTGTATGACAGTCTTTGTAAATCCTACCAACTTGTTTCTCCCTAACTCTTTCAATATGATTCTGCCTATGTGTTTTCTAAATGATAAACCTGTCTCTAAGTCTTGTTAACCTTTTGATAAACTGTTCTTTGTTTTAAACTTTGCTATATTTTCTTCCTAAAACTAAGTATATCTTTTCAAATTTTGTCCCCTAGCCATTTCCCACTCTCTTTCATTTGTTACCTATTCCATTCTGAATCCTCTTCCTTAGCCAGCTGAAAGCCAAGGTTATTTAGGTTCTGTCCTTGACCTCCCTAGTGTGAGCACTACTCGGGGTCCATGTGAGACCCTTGTGAACTTTGACACACTGGGATTTGGTCTCTAGTCTTCCTTGAATTGTTTCTGATCAGTTTCTTTAGTGTGAGCATTGCCCTGGGTTCTTGAAGCCCTTGGAAACTCTGACACACTAGAGATTTGGGTTCTGTATGCTTATCCTCGAAATATGGGTGAATCATTCACCACTGGTTATTATGTATCTACGAACATGAGCTTTTGAAGCTGTTATGAGTTGAAGGTCTGGCCTGTCCAGGTGTATTTGGGCCTTCTATAGGCTTCCAATAGTTTTACTTATTTTGTAATTCATTCATTAAATTCTGGTCTGTAATAATTATTTGTAATAACAATTGGGGGTGACAATGAAATTGTGACATAGGTTTATTTGATATTATGAGGGTAGATAACATGCCTTTAGGTTTTCTGCTACTATTATGTTAGATAACATGCCTATAGGTTTTATTTTATGTCCAGAAATCGTTTGCTAAATCTGTCTAAATGTTTAAATTTTCCATCGCATATTAAAAAACCTGCTTATAGGGATTTCATTTTGATTCAAACAAATTCTGTGAAAATTCTGTGAAAATTCTGTTTACTTTGCTTCACATGATTAGAAAACCTGCCAATAGGGATTTTCTTTTGGCTCGAACAAATTATGTGAATATCTTGTTTCCTTTACTTCGCACGATTAGAAACCATGCCTACGAAATGCAATAATCTAGTACTCACATCTGTTTTCTTAGAAACCATGTTTATAGGCCTTAATCAATTGTCACAATCGCCTAGTTAATATGCATGTCTTCAGGAATTAACAAGCAGTCTCAATTACTAAACGAAGAACTCATGCTCATAGGGATAATTAACATTTGTGCATATACAAAAATGGAATATGCCGGATGCCTTGTTAATTACCACTAGAAAGCATGCCTATAGGAGTAAGTAATAATTATGAGTTTTGTGTTGTCAAATGTCAATTAAATCACTTAGAAAACCTGCCTATAGGTTCAATGCTCTAATTGAAATCAATAGGCAATTACTGGATAACTTAGGAATTACTGTCAGCATGTTTAGATTCCATATCACGTCGAAATCATGTCTATAGGATTCAATATCCTTAACTGATTAAACTGTCAACATGCCAATCTGTCTGCGTGCATTTGTTGCCTTATGTGTAAGGGCTAAATTAAGCCTTTACCTTCTTTTGAATGAAAATTCCAATATGTTTTGTATGCCGCTTAGTTTTACAATTTTGAGCGACCTAGGTTGAGTCTAGAACCATCCAAAAAATAGAGGTCCTAATGCCTCCAGGGCCATAGGTGAGGGACGGGTAGTGCACGCATAGGACACGAGTTAGAATTGATTACAACGCTTTATGTAAAAACTTAAAGATAGTAATTGGGTAGCAGGAGATGATAGTCTGTGCCCACTGAATAATATGAGTAACACCCCGTCTTGGGGGAGTTACGAAGTATTATTTATGTTGCACGGGGTGATCCTATAGGCTAAAAAACTTAGGACCCCCCATCCCTATTAAATAATTCCTTCGCTTTTCTATTATACTAATTCACATAAGTTAGGTTCGGCCGGGACCCACCGTTGTGGACCTCGAGGGGTGCCTAATACCTTCCCCCGAGCTAATTTGAGCCCTTACTCGATCTCTGTGATGCAAACTAGTATAATCTGAGTTATTTACAATAGGTTCCCTAACGCACCTTAATCCGTTAGGTGGCGACTCTCCCAATAACCAATTTCTTTCCCTTATCAAAAAGAGTTGTCAAATGCTGAAGCCTGATTTCACAAGAAAAAGAAGGCACAACAGGTTCTATAAAGAACAAGAACAAAACCAATGACTTTGTTCCTCCAACGGTGGGTTCCGTCATCTCAAGAATTCTTTGTACCCCAAAGGATTTTGAAGGGAAATTCCCTATTGGTAATCCTCGTACATGGGCCGTTAGTAGGTACCCTTTTTCCATTCGTCCTTCCATTATTCCTAGTTTGAAGGAGGACTGCCACTGCCATGAGATGGATATCATTGCTTCTGATCTATCGGAGCGAGTGACCCTTCCCAAGAAAGGTTTTACATATTTTTTCACAAATCCCTTTACTTTGGGTTCTTTTTCTTTGAGTGGAGAGCTTGATTCCGTGATTGCGGAGTTCTGCGTTCGCTACCAGGTATGTTTGGCACATGTAAGTCCTTCAATGTGGACAATGATCGCTTGCCTTCAATGTTTGTGCAGGAAGCCGGAGAGGAGCTAACCTTAGCTCATATGATTAATCTGTATTCTCCCAAAATCTTCCGAGGGGAATGATAAACCTTTGCAAGCGTGGCTACCATGCTTTGTTGCTGTCTAACATGGATGGTGAAAATGACCATGGGTGTATGGAATGGTTCGTTGCAGTCGCCACCAATGATATCATTCCGACAATGACTTCATCCTTTTCGATCGCTTAGAACCGCACTCTTAAGCTCTTTGTTTAGTATTTTTTTACTAGATATTCTTTTATGACCGTATCATCTCTTCACCATTTTCATATTTTAGCAACTTGATGGACCACACTAGTGGTGTAAGGTTTACACTGATGGGTTCAGAAGATATTGGACGTGACAATGCCCGAAACTCGTTTATGGAAAGAACTGACCCTTAAATATGGGTGGAAGGCAAAAATCATGATAAATTTACCTTCCTTCTATTTTCTGTATATCGAGAACTTGGTTGAACCCTTCTGACTTGTTCACGAAATTAGGTCTACCTACGGGCTCTGTTGTTATCCCCGAGAAGGACGTTTTGGTTGATCTTGCTGATGCAGCGAGGCTGCTTCAAGAAGCACTTACTGGAATAGGTATTTGATCACGCTCAACTATGTCTTATAAAAAGACTAAGCGGGCGTTGCAAATATAATCTGAGTATTTAGCCCAGAGTCGAATCCCACAGGGAATTAACCTATTAATTATTGTTGTTAGACTACTCGATACTCAATAATAAATTTCCCAAAAGTTATGAATATCAATTTCCGGTATTTTTACTACTACAACTAAATTAAAGTAAGTAAGCTAAAGAATAACTAATACTGAGGTGTAAACAAATGTGATAAAGATCTAAGGTTATGGTTTCCCCCGTTGATGGAATCTCTTCTTGTATATTTCCTATAGTTTGGCCTAGTTATCTCTATCAATCATGAACACTCATGCTACTGTAATTCTGTCTCAAGTAATTACAATAATCTACTAGATGCACTCTCTCGAGCTACGCTAGCTAACTTGTATTAAAGTTCACTTTAGATTTCACCCAAGGTATCATTATCTCTAATCCAACCTTTAAACCCTCGGTTATGGATCTCTCCTATACTTTGGGAGTGATGCTGTTCAACAATTACCTAAATATGCACTTTCTCTCAAGCAGATACACACTAAATAGGCATATCTAATTGAGGGACCTTCAATCAACTACAATAATAACGTAGATGAAAAAATAGAGATTGAAAACCAAGCAAACTATATAAATATATCAATAAGTTCATCCTCAATGGGTTCCACCAAAACCTTAGACTAAAGAAGTTAGCTACTCATAATTGTATGAAAAATAACAAAAGAATTCATTAACAATGGTAAAATCACAAGTAAGGGAGAGGAGAATTGATGCCCAATTGCCCGCCTTGCCTCTTATATTTTCTATTCTTGAACAAGCCTCTAAACCTTGATAAAAACTTATTTTGGACGAGTTGAACCTTATATAGGTTAAGGGGAATGGCCCCAAACTTCCAAAATCGCCCTTGGGAAATAACGTGCCCGCTTGGGACTAGCGCGGTCGCGCTCTAACGGGGCTTTGTTCTGCATGGGTGATCACTGGGTAGAGCGGTCACGCTAGTGCCCGCGCTAATGCCCTTTTGTTCTGTCCCGGTAACTAGACTAGCGTGGCCGCGCTAGTGGGCGCACTAAGGCCGCGCTAATTGACTTTAATTCTGTCCCAGCAATTTTCTTCCTCCTTTTCATACACCAACTACTCCAAGGGGATTTTCTCCTTCAATTTAGCTCAAACCACCATCTTAGGTCCTCATACGCGCAATTTGCTCTTGCGAAACATAAAATCAACAATTAGAGCCATTTTAACATCATTTAACATCCCTAAGACAGTGAAACATCATTAAGTTGGAGCCTAAATATATGCCAAACTACGTGAATTTAGCCTATTATCAACACCCCACACTTAAATCATTGCTAGTCCTCGAGCAATCCACTATACCCTACAAAGTTCCTTTCATCAAGCATTTCCCTAAGGTGTACACCAAAAACATTTTATAGGCGTTGTACCTAGCAATGTAACATCTATGCCTCATGAGGCGACTCCCACATGCCATGCAATATTCTTACTTCCTTGAAGTACTCTACACAGAGGTCAAGATTTACCTTTCCGTCATGAATCACATGCCCTCACATCACGCAAACGAGAGTAGTTCCACAATAATAATATTAAGAACAAGCAGGAACTTTAAGTAGAAGGAATTCACTCACTCTCGAAAGAACATTCATATGCCACAAAGATACACCATAGGCTTACCTGTAGTGTAATACTCTACTAATCGAGCCCACTCAGTCTAATATCAATTAGGTCTTCATTTGGTTGTAATGTAGGCCAAGGGACGGGTAGGATATATTTAGATATAGTGACTAACCTCCCTAAGCACTTTTAATACACTTACTTTAGCCTTCAACCCATTCTTATGCTTGGCTAGAAATTCCACCACACTTTTTCTTCATATTTACCCCAAACTCTTTTAGGTGCAATTTTATCAAGCC
Organism: Nicotiana undulata; assembly: GCA_005239495.1. Taxonomy (NCBI): domain Eukaryota; kingdom Viridiplantae; phylum Streptophyta; class Magnoliopsida; order Solanales; family Solanaceae; genus Nicotiana; species Nicotiana undulata. Next base: position 45,724 of record ML300641.1, on the reverse strand, counting down.
ACCACTCATCAAGGACTTCATTTATTCATTGTCCTTTTATTTTCTATATTCTTTTTAAGTGGCAGTTATTCTTTCATTTTTTTCACAACTTTGCACCTTTTATTCTATTTCTTTGATTCCCCTCACAAACAAAACCACCACCCCACACTTTGACTTTTACATATTATCTCACAATTCAAGTGCTCATGGGAGGTACAGGGTTCAAACAGACATGCTATTGAAACAATTGGGTAAGGTTTGTAATGTGGTTGCCAAAGAAACATGCTTATAAGCTCAAAGGGGTTAACTATGGTAAATTACAATCATATGGATACACATTTATATCTAGATTAACAAAGAAATACCTATATCACTTCTAAGACAGAACGAACTACTATTTCTCTTTGTACACACACAGGGCAAGTTCTATGCAAGGCCCCAGAAAAGTTTGCTGAGCAATTTAGGATTTCGGGGTGCCAGGTAGGCTAATTATAATATTTTATGTGCTATAAATGTGATGTAAATAAATTGGATGTGGTAAATAAGTGTATAAGTCATATAATATGTAATGTGGGGTCCAAGTAGAATCCTAAGTCTCAGCCAAATGGGAAAAGTTCATAATAGGCCAAAATTCCAAAGGTATTTGCACTAGTCCACACTTTGAACGAGAATATATAAATATATATAAGGTATTATGTGATTAAAAACCTATAAAATGAAATATATTCGAGTTAAGTTTCCAACGCTTCAAACCGTTCATAATTTGGACATTCATACACAAAGTTATGGTTAAATTACCAAAGGCTGAAAAAGTGCAATCCTGTGTCGAATCTGCGATCGCAGAATCAAAATGCGGTCTGCATTTTCGCAAATCTGGTCGCAAAATGGGCCAGGGTTGCCTAGTTCTGGGCACCTGTTTCGCGATGCATTCTGCGGCCCACATTCATGTTTTGCGGTCCATTATGGGACCGCAAACCCGGTTTTGGAGGCTTATTTTTTCTATTTTTATAACCCGCCCCCATTTTTATAAATAGGTTTAGGGGATTCATTTGGGGTCATTTTCTACTAATTTTAGAGAGATATGAGAGCATATAGAGAGAGAAAGAGGGGGCCTAGCTTCATAATCACCCAAATCTTGCTCAAGTCTTCAAGAATCAAGGAAGATAACCATAGATTGTCCTCCATTCGGATAAGTCCTACTTCCAAAATTTCATGCAAGAGGTTAAGGGTTCAAATATGTTGTGGGTGTTAGAAATAGGCCATGCATGCGGGACTAAGTTGTAGTATGTGATATTAAAGAACTAATTTGGGTAGTTCATGTTAAAATTCGTTAAGGGAAGAAGGAATTGCCATTTTTTAAAACCTTGTAGTCCACTTCACATGTTAGGTGTTTGATGAAATTCCTAAGAGAGTTACACCATGGGTAATCATCCTAATTATTAATCGATTTCCGCTATCTCCTTATAGATTGTTATTGCTAGAGGTGTTGGTGTATTGTAGAAAGTTAAGGAAAATCTCTTTGAGGTATGTATGTCTAACTTTAATCTTTGTATAATCATCACGCTAGTGTCCGAGCATTTGGTATGAGTTCCTTGCTTGATCGTATTTGAATTGATTGTTCTAATGTGTTGAGGCGTAAGATTCTTTTCTCTGATTGTCGTAGTTGTTTACTATGTCACCATGTTACTTAAAATTGTGAATCATGATTCTTTATGCTTATCCTATTATGTGCAGAATTCATCATATGTTGGAACTTATCGATATAAAGGATAGTGCTACTGAACGAATGAAAAGGGTAACAAACTCAACTGCTACATGTATCCAAGTGCCAAGGACTATGTAATAAATGACGGGAAAGAAATGTGAACTGATTTAATTAAGATAAATGGTTATGGCGTACATTACATGTCTCACTATTTTTGTAAAGGTTATTGTGCCCCTTGATTTCACATGGTTCTCCGGTTGCTATGAACTCATACTCTTGGTGGTAGAAATTCTTGTAATTGAGTTGTTGCTTTGTTGTTGTTTATTTAAACTATGTCCGGTGGGATCGGGTTGCGCGCTACAACAGGAGGAATAAGGGTGGTATGTTGAGGAGGAATAAGGGTGAAATGTGATTGTCCGGTGGGATCGGGTTGCGCGCCGCAACAGGAGGAATAAGGGTGGTATGGTGAGGAGTAATACGGGTGAATGCAATCGGAATAAGAAACTATGAGACTCTCACTTGTGTTTCTCTGTATTTCTGTGCAACATTGTTTGATTTTCATGATTGTCTTCTACTTGTGTACTGTTTATTTCTACTTAGAGTAAAGTTTTTTCATACATACTAGTACTATTCGATGGTACTAACGTCCCCTTTGCCGGGGGCGCTACATCTTTTAATGGATGTAGGTGGCTCTAAAGCTGGTAGCGCTGATCGCAGGTAGCGGTGCCTTCTCCTTCTCCCCGCAGCAGTCTCGGTGAGCCTCGTTTCTTTCTGGGTTTATGTATAGAATATGTCATACTTCTTTTGCTTATGTTGTTACATATTGAGGTATAGCCGGGGCCTTGTCGCCAACAGAGTCACTTTGTCTTTTCTATCTTTAGAGGCTCCGTAGACAGGTTGTGAGTGGTGTCGGGTATTGGAATTAAACTAGAAATATTGGTATTTGGAAAATATGTTTTTCATCATATCTACAACGATTGCAATATTCTTGATATATTTATAAAGTGTGATTAATAGAATTTATCTCCTATATATTCATAAATTAGTTTTGGGTAGAATAAAACCTAACAGGCTTGCTCAGTCGGGTCTACTCGGTTGAGCGCCGGTCTCACCCCTCGATTTTGGGGCGTGACAAACATAGTATCAGAGTCTAAGGTTTTTAAGTGTCCTAGGATGTCCCGGAGCCGTGTCTAGTAGAGCCCTTCTTATCGGTGTGTTGTCGACCACATGTATAATTAGGGGGATGCTTGGACATTTAGGAATTCCACCCTTCTTTGATACTCGAGATCGTGCGATAGAGCTCAAGATAGGAACTAATTTCCTCTCTAAGTCATATTCTCAAGATTTTTAATCTTTACACCATAATCTGCGAATTTGAAGCATGTAAGGGGGGATTGATCCCACCATTGAGTCCGAAGGAGATTGCCCAAAGTCTTGTTAAAAGAATGTATTGAGCCCTGTAGGGATTAGTAGAACATGTCGCTAAGGGGGGGGGGGGGGGGCC